>JAJPUD010028387.1:0-14730 GCA_023553655.1 Myrmecobius fasciatus
TGGCTCCAGGAGCCAAGGCTAGCCCAATGGCAGAGACCTGCCTGCCTGCCTGTGGTTTCAGGGGCCAAGGCTGGCTGGCGTGTAAGTTCTCTCAGCTTCTTGTCCCAGCTGGCTCCCGTGTAACCAGGCCAACCCCAGACGCCCTGGGGGACCCGAGCGGTTTGGCTCTATTGCCAAAGCCAGTGCCGATTTCTGGAAGTCCCAGGAGCCTGCAAGAAAAACAAAACACTCACAAATGGGCTGTGTGGTGAGGTTTCGAGCATTTTCTGCTCCTGGAAATACTGTGCAGGCTGCCTCTTCTCCCAGAGGGCTGCGAGGCTGGAGCCCTCCCCAGGGCCCAGGGCTCCCCTGGGGCCTAGCGGCAAAGGCCGGCCAGTGCCTTCCCACCATCTTTCCAGGGCCTTTCTCAGCTTCCCTGACCAGCCCGGTGCTTTCTAGGAAAAAGGGAGTTCACGGGGCCTTTGTAAACTCCTCCTAGGACAATTGGCCTGGGCTCGAATGGGAGCATTTCAGCCACTGGTGTGGCCTGGCAATGGGCGCTGTGCTTCGGGGCCTTCCTAGAGCCCCTCAGATACACCTCCGAGCCAGCCTGGGGAGATCCTGAGAAGCCCAGGCCCCTCAGCCTGTATGAGAGGAAGTAGGCAAGGCCATAGGCTTTGTGTGCCCAGGCAGGGCACACTCCTGAATGGGCTTGTCCCAGTCAGTGGGCAGCCCGTGGCAGGAGGGGAGCGACCCCTCGCTCAATCCAGCCCACAGCACTGGGCACCCATAGTGTGTCTCAGGGCCTCCTCCTCCGGAGACCCTCTCCAGAGGGTCTACAGCTGGGGAACTTCCTGTTTGGATACCCGGGAACAGCAGAAGGCTGGCTCCCAAAGGAACCTGGGAAGAACGCAGCCCCAGGGGCAGCCTGGAGCCCAGGAGCTACAGACAATGACTGGTTGGAACCCCCTTGGCCACATCCCCAGAGGCAGAGGGGGAACCCAGAAGAGGAGCCGACCCTCCAGACTCCCATTTGGGCCTTCCTCTTGGCTGTCTACACTGATGAGGTGGAGCAGGAGCCCAGACTGGGCCCCTTGGAGAACATGGGTGGTATAGACCAGCCGGGAGCCCAAATGCCCAGAAAACCCCTCAAAAGGTGGCCGGACACTACATGGGGCCTCCTTTCTTAGGCCGCTGAGCTGCGTTTGCTCATGGGCCTGTGGGTGAGCAGTTCACGGGGTGGCCTTTTGGGGGCCCCGGGCCGGGGACAGCAGTCAGCTGTCCTGGGGTCTCCACATTCCCTTCCTCTTTGGGAAGCTGACCAGAGAACAGAATGTCAAGGCCCAAAATAACCAGGGAGAGGCCGCTGCCCAGCCACTCTACCCCTCCCGGGCAGGACCCAACCAGCCTGGGGGGGGGGGCCTACCCCCCCAACCCTCGTGGGGCCCGAGTGGCCCGGGGAAGGGAAAACCAAAAAAGGAGGTCGCCAGCTTCCCTGGCCAATCCCCGGCCACAGAGAGGGGTCAGGGCCATTCCGCCCCCCGGCCCTGGGCCTCCCGCTGCCACAGCAAGTGATGGATGGGAGCAGGCCTGAACCGAGTCTGCCGGATGAAGGGGCAGGACAGCTGGAGGTGCCGACTCGGCTCTGAACCGGCCGGGACGGGACAGGACAGGTGGCCCAGCAGGGAGACAATGCGGCCATTGGTGTTGGCCAGGCAGGAGATGATCTCAGCCTCAAGTGTTAAGGGGGCTAGGGAAGCTTTGGGGGCCCAGCTGGAAGCAGCCGGCTGGGCCCGGCTGGAACAACTGAGCCTGGCCAGCCTCTGCCTCCCGCCCTGCCCTGGCTCCCACGGCTCTCTGCTCCCCCTGGACAGACTATCCTGTCCCCCCAATACCCTACTGCTTCCTGCCCTCCTGGATGAACTGTTCTGTCCCCCCACAGGCCTCAGGACCCCCACAATCTGCTTTCTGCACTCCTGGACAGACTGTCCTGTCGTCCCCCCCCAGGCCTCAGGACCCCCCTCTCCCCACCCCCATCCCAATTCCTGTCTTTCCTTCCATCCAGACACACAGAATATGGGGTGGGGAGGAACCGACAGAAAAAGTGGGTCCAATTTCTCAGGATTCTAAAGCAGGTCGTGCCCCAAATCAGAGCCCTTGGCCTCCACAGCCCCACTGCCCCCCATTAGAGAGGGAGCTTCTCCCCAGCCTGGTAGGGTGCCACCTAAAACCTTCCTGTGCTCAGCCCTGAGCAGCCTGGCCCTGGGCATCAGACCCCCCCCCGTGCCAGCCCTGCCAACTCCAGAATATCCACCTCCCACAGGGCACAAGCGGGGAGAGCCTGAAGCTGGACAGGGTGGCCCCTCGGCCCTTTCTCCTCACTGAGGGCTCGGGCTGGGCCCTAAAGCAGTTCCTGGGGGTCTTTGCTTTGTCTCCCAAGCCTCTTCCCCCATGTACCTCTGCTCAGCTAATCCCCAGGCCCTAGGTGGAGGAGGTAGGGCAGCCTGTGGGAGCTGGCCGGACCTCCACAGTGACAACTCCAATGGGCCTTCCTGGGGTCCCAGCAAGCTCTTCCCCCTGAACTGGGAGGCAGCAGAGCTGGCTGGGAGCCCTAGCTCAGCCCAAAGGCAGCCAAGTTCTGCAGAGATGGGGGGGCAGGCCTTCCAAGCCAAGGGGCCCCAAGCCGCAAAACCAACCGCAGGTTAATGGAAAGAACAGGCCTGAGGCCATTCCTGTGTCTGAGCTCTGGAGGCCCTGGCCCTGGGAGCTCTCACTTGCTAAGATTTCCTCTCCCCTGCCCCTGTTTCCCGGCTTCCCCTGTTTGCTTTCCTTGGTCCGGGAGCCGCCGCCGAGGAGGCGGCCAGCAGCGCACAAGGAGCGCTCTCTGTCCACTGTCTGGCACTCGGGGAGACGCTTCCTGGAAAGCTTGGCACGCCTCAGATTTCGGAAGGTTCCGCAGAATGCCTCTGACCAGCCCGGGCAGGCTAGGGGGGCCGCCACCTCCAGGAGCCCTGCTGCACCAAGCCGATCTACCTTGGGGAGCCTCAGTTTCCCCAGGGAGTCCCCAAAGAGGGCTCTGGAAGGGGGAGGGGAAGATGGAAGGAACCGGGTTCCTCAGTCCTGCCCTTTCCCTGTCTCCTGCCAGCATCCCCAGAAGGTCAGAGGAGCAGTGGACCGGGACGAAGGTGTGCCCCCATCCAAGCTCGGCCACCAGCTCCCAGTAAGGCTCTGAGACCCTCCTCATTCCCATTTATGAGATGAAGCATTGGGATGAGGCTCCAAGGCACCTCCCAGCTCTGACACTGTGTTCTGTAGTTGGGCTGAAGTTCCCTCTCCAACCTTCCAGGTTCTAGGCTCTGAAGTCCTAGGTTCTGACTCCTAAGATTCCTCCCTAGTTCTGGCATTCCAGATTCTAGATTCTAAAGTCCTTCTTTACTCTGCAGTTCTAGATTCTAAGTCCTAAGGTCTCTTTCAGCTCTGAAGTTCTAGGTTCTGAGTCCTAAGGTCTCTCTCAGCTCTGATACATTGTATCCTTTGTTTACAGACCTTTGATAAACACTGACATTTGGAGTCCCAAGGTTTCCTCTCAGCTCTGATACATTGTATCCTCTGTTTGCAGCCCTTGATAAACACTGACATTGGGAATCCTAAGGTCTCTTTCTGTTCTGACTTTCCAGATTGTAGGCTCTAAAGTCCTTCTCAGCTCTGAAGTTCTAGGTTCTGAGTCGGAAGGTCTCTCTCAGCTCTGATACATTGTATTCTATGTTTGCAGATCTGGATAAACAATGACATTCAGAGTCTAACACTACGTTCCTTGGTCCCTCCTGGCTCTGGATCCAGCACTCTAAACCTCAGTTGGGTTCCAGCATTCTAAGGTTGTCTCTGCCTACTCGGGCATTGTGTGCTCTTGGGTCCCTCCTAGATCAGGCATTTGAGGCCATAGGTTCTTGGGCCTGGGCATCCATGTTCCCATGGCCATGCCTTGCCTCCCCTGTTCACAGGAAGTGTCTCCGAAAAGCACAAGCCCTCCCTGAACCTCCCCCCACCACGTGCTCCCACCATGAGCCCTAGAGCCCAATTCAGCTTTTCTGTCCTGGCATCCTGGCCAATCCTCCTCCAGAAGGCTCCCAGAGCCCATCATCCAACACCTCGTCTGCACTCTCCCAAGTCTGGGTGGATGCTTGTGTCTCAACGAGAACGTGTGGCCATCTCGGGCCGCCCCCTCCCACCTCTGCCCGCTCTGCCAAGGTCGGGACTGCACACACAGTGGGGGCTTGGTCCATGACTTGGCAACTTGACATGACCCTCTCTTTGCTAAGCTCCGCGTCTGCCACAGGGGGGCAAACGGAGAAGGTGCAAATTCTGCCTGATCTTGGGGGCCACCGCAGCCATTCATCCCTTGACAAGACCTTCCCAGAGGTGACCTCAAAGCTTGCTGGGAGAAAGGCCTGCTGCACCCCACAAACGGAGACAACATGGTGTAAGGGATGAATCACCGGCCTCCATCGAAGTCAGGAAGACACTCACTAGTCATGTTCTCCTGGAACAGTCCCTTCCCCATTCTGGCCTTCATTTCCCTATGTAGCAAAAGAAGAGAGCAGTAGCATGGGAGGTTCCTTGAAGATTTTAGGGGCTCACTGACACCCCTCTTCCCATATGCCCAAGCTTTTACTGTCCCACAGGGTACCCCTTAGACCAGATTATGGCCCATAAAACCCAATGTGTGCTAAAGGGGTGAGGGGATGAATGCTGATGGAGAGAAGGCGACCTCGGCCTGAAGCTTAGGAGCTGGGAAGGTCATGGCCACATGGGCTGGGCCTGATGAGAGGGGAGGGGACGGTCAGATGAACAGGGGACTTTCCCAGCCTTACTTGACGTGACCTTCTCAGAGGGATACTTTTGGTCAGCCCCTAAGCCCCCGGTGACAAATGTCTCCACTTGACTCAAAAAGGCGAGCGCCCATGCTGTTGACCTAAAATGGCAAAGGCATTTGGCGTGCCCGCCCCAGCCACCTGTTCCCAGCTTCCCCTGGGCCCCAGGAGGGGGGTCGAGTGGACAGCTTAGTCCAACCAGAGGCCCTTCAAGGGGACCACAGGAGCTCCAAGCCCAAGGGACGAGGAGCTGTCTTCCCTGCAGTCTGAGGTGGCGGGGCACACTCTGCCACTGGTTCCCAGGATCGTTCTCTTCTTTTAAACAAGTGTAAGAAAATAAGACCTGATGTCACATCACCCTTCCCTCCACAGTTTGCTGGTCTCATTGTCCCCATGGTTCCTTGGGGGGGGGGCAAGGCCAGGTCTGTGCTCCTCCCCTGGCTGGAGCCTGGCTCTGGCCTCCCTGCTCCAGAGAACTGGAGGGAGAAGGGGTGCGAGAGCTAGCCTCCCCAGGTGATGGGGCTGGGGGTAGCCCAGAGGAGGAAAAGGGGGAGAGTCAGCTCCTGGGCTTGCCTCCTGGGGGGGGGTCCCTCCTCCCCTGGCCCTGAGCACTGGTGAGTCCAGGACCCGAGGAGCCCCCATGGGAACTGTGATCATTGGAGAGGAGTCTTTTTCTGGCCTCTGGGGGCTGGGGTGGGGACTGGGGAATGGAATATGACCTTTAAGGTTGTTTATAGCAATCACTGGAGTCCAAGAAACCTGAGACCCTCTTGGAGCCAGGGGGGAGGGGTATGGAGCTGGCACAGGGAGCATGACCAAGGTCACGAAGAGATGGGCATGGGAGTCCATGGAATCCTCGACCACTCTGGGGAAAGAAGGGCTCTGGATCCGAGGAGACGTCTCCCCTGACGTCCCACTGCCCTGCCTGGAAACCAGAAGGAGGGTGGTGGGTACTGCCCGCAGGTGTGAATAACAGCCCCCAAGCCTGGCATCCACACACCTGCCTGGTCACTGGGGAAGGGAGCAGAGGACACTGCTTGGGGTCCAGGGTGCCCATCCACTCAGGGAGGGCCCCCTCCCACAAGCCAAGAGGCTCTCCTGGGCACTCCTCTCCTGGGCAGCCCAGCAGCCCAGGGGTCTGGGTACAGCATGGTCTGAGGGACCACTTTCCCTAGGAAGCAGTGGCAAAGAGCCAGCCTGAGGTCCAAAGAGTTTGGGCAAGGAGGGCCCAGAGAGATGGGGGGTTTGGGAGTGGGCAACCGCCACCCATAATCGGCCGGCCGTGCCCGGGCTGCGGGACGCCCTGGCCTGAGACCCCAGGCCCTTCCTTGCTGGAGCAGGGGAAGGGACACAAGGGTCCTTTTCTGGAAGGGCTGGAAGGAAAGATGGGAGGACAGAATTTTTGCAGAAAAAAAGGGTGTTTTGAGAGGCGAGCTTGGCGTTCCTGCCTCCCCACACTGGGTGCCGAGCCAGCGCGGCGGTTTCGGAGAAAATTCTCCTCTCCCTCTATTAAATACATGCAAACATCATCTGCATTTGGAAATCACAGGGGGCCTTTCAGAAGGGAAAGACGTGGGGATCCGCCCGGGTCCCCCCCCCACCCCTAGGAGCAGACAGACTGCTCCCGGCCCAGCCAAGCAGCCGGGCTGGGGCCAGGGCAGGGGCCAGGCTGGGGGCCGGGGCGGGGGAGTGCCCAAGAGGAGCCCAAATGTCAGGAGGTGTTGGGAGAGGTGGGCAGGCAGAGAGCCAAGCAACCCGAGCAGGCGGACCAGGAGCTCCTGGGACTCCCGGGGACCCTTGCAGCGAGCGCGGCTTTGCAGCAGCCCAGCGGCAAGGGGGAGCAAGAATGGGCATTTATCTAGCCGGGCGCTTGTGCTAACAGTGTGACAAACAGAATCTCGATGGCTTCTCCCGGGAACCCTGAGAGGGAGATGCTGGATTATTCCCCTTCTTACAGCTGAGGAAACTAAGGCAGGTAGCAGTTCTGTGGCTTTCTGGGTAGTGTCCAAAGCCACATCTGAACTCAGGACTTCAGGATTCAGACACTCTAATCACCCACTTCTCTGACAAAGAGAACAAGGGAAAGATGGAGACTGGGGAGAGCTAGAAAGAGCCCAGGCTCCCAGGGGTACCCATTAGCCCCTATTTCAGACACTCAAAGCAGGGCCATTTGGAGGGCCACAGCTGTTGTGCCCCCCAGGCTGCCCAGCCACGGGAGGAAGTCTGTGGGGCAGGTGTGCTGATCTGAGCTGGCCCATCTCCCCTCACACCCCAGCCATGGAGCCCAGCTCCTCCAAGCCCTGGCCGGTCAACCCTCTTAGGACTGAGGCAGGGGGCCCAAAGTCAGCAGCAAGCCGAGAAGGTGAAGGCGAAGGAGGTTTCGGGAACCTGCCCCTCCGATCCTGCTCCCCATCCTGGCCCTGAACCCCCAGTGCTCCGTCTTCTCCTGTTCCCCATCCTGACCCTGTACTCCAATGTTCTGCCTTCTCCTGTTCCCCATCCTGGCCCTGTACCCCCAGTGCTCTCCCTTTTCCTGTTGCCCATTCTGGCCCTGCACCCTAACATTCTGTCATCTCCTGTTCCCCATCCTGGCCCTGTACCCCCAATGCTCTGCCTTCTCCTGCTCCCCATCCTGGCCCTGCACCCTAACATTCTGTCATCTCCTGCTCCCCATCCTGGCCCTGTACCTCAAATGCTCTGCCTTCACCTGTTCCCCATTATGGCCTTGTACCCCTAACATTCTGTTTTCTGTTCCTCAATGTTTTGCCTTCATCTATTCCCCATCCTAGCCTTGTACCCCCCAAAGTTCTATCTTCTCCTGTTCCCCATCCTGACCCTGCACTCCAACACTCTGTCTTCTCCTGTTCCCCAACGTTCTGCCTTCTCCTGCTCCCCATCCTGGCTCTGCCCCTCAATGCTCTGCCTTCTCTTGTTCCCCATCCTGGTCCTGCACTCCAGTGCTCTGCCTTCTCCCATTCCCCATCCTGGCCCTGTACCCCAGTGTTCTGTTTTCTCCTGTTCCCCATCCTGGCCCTGTACCCCAGTGCTCTGCCTTTTCCTGATCCCCATCCTGGCCCAGCACCCTAACATTATATCATCATCTCCTGCTCCCCATCTTGGCCCTGTACCCCCAATGTTCTGCCTTCTCCCACTCCCCATCCTGGCCCCGTACCCCAGTGTTCTATTTTTTCCTGTTCCCCATCCTGGCCCTGTACCCCAATGCTCTGCCTTCTCCCACTCCCTATCCTGGCCCTGCACCCCATTACTCTGCCTTCTCCTGTTCCCCATCCTGGCCCTGCACCCCCAGGGCTCTGCCTCCGGCTCTCTGCCTGGATCACCTTTCCCACCTCCGGGGCCTCAGAGCCCTGGCTTGGCTCTGGCTCCAGCGAGAAGGCCGGACCTGGCCCCAGACCTGGAAAATTGTGTTTGGGATGAAGGTGAAGGGATGCAACCTCTGCCCAAACCCTGTGGGTTTTCTTAGAAACAGCTGGAAGCGGCGATGTGGGCAGGGGCGAGCTGGGTCTGCCTCGGCTTGGGTGGGTCAGAGCCCCTGGCTCAGGGGGGGCAGGAACTGGGGGTCCCCGGGGGTTCAGTTCTGGGGCTCTTCAGGAGGTCCCGGAACAAAGCTCCTGCCCCCACCCCATTTCTAAGGGCTATTCTGGATCTTGGGGGATGAGCTAAGAGAGAAGGAGGTTTTGTGGGGGCTGGGAAGGCTCCTCTTCCAAACCTCCGGGTCTCCTTCTGTCCTTTCCACCCCTCCCAGATGCTCCTTCTCAGGTTCCCAGTGAGGCTGGCCAAGTGCACCCTCCTTGCCCTGAAGGAAGGCAGCAAAGAAATCCCCCCATGCTAAAGGATGGGGCAGATTGTGGGTCCCAAATGCACATACTGCCCAGGCTGGCAGAGGGGCGTTGTTAGAATTGGATCTAACCTCCCGTTTAAAAAAGAAGGAAACTGAGGCTGGCCTAAGTCTACCAAGCTCTAATGGGAGAACCATAGGCACCTGTGAAAAGCCCAGGAGGAAGAAATGGGCTGGGAGACTGAGCGTCCTATACACTGGGCTCTGGACTGTGAAGGGTGATCTCACTGCCACCCCCCTGCTCTTTCCTAGAGGCCCCACACCCAAGGGTGGGGACGGTTTCCAGACCTGATCTTGTCACTATATTGGTGGGATGAAGTCTTTTCACCCCAGACAGACTCAGACCCCAGCCCAGCTCTCCCCAGTTCCCTAGCCCAGTTTCCATAATGGAGGGACCTAGTCTCCCCACAACACCGAGCTTTGAGGCGCTCCTCCTTCCCCAGCCGCTGGGGCGGCCACCGGCGGGGCTCCTTCCAGATGTCTGCGACTTGGAGAGAGAATTGGGAAGAAATAAATATTTAGAGTTTCTGCAGCAGCGACCCCCCCCCTTCCCTTTGTCCTTCTCTTTCATCCTTCGGAGTGGAACAGACAGGCCGGTGGGAAATGGAGAACAGGACTGGGCGAAGGGACTCTGAACCCTGCAGCCCCGGGAGGCCAAGAAGCAGGACCTCAGACTGTGGGCTGGGGGGGTGGGGATGGGGCTGCAGCATCTCAGGACTTAGGGAGCTGGCCCCCAGACCCGGCTCCCACTGCCGGTCACTTCCCCACTGGAGGCCCTGCCCAGGCTCTGGTACGGAAAAGCGGGCAGGGGCAAACGTTTCCTGGATTGCTTATGTGACTCTCACATGGACGAGAGCTTTCCACAGACATCTGTCTGCTGGGAGGAAGAGTCCTGGTGCTCTGTCTGTCTCTCTCTGTCTGTTTGTCTTTCTCATCTGTTTCTGTTTATATCTTTTTCTCTGTCTCTCCCTCTCTCTGTTTGTCTCTCTGTGTCTCTGTCTCTATTTCTCCCTCTTTCTGTCTGTGATCTCTCTTGCTGTCTCTCTCTCTCATCTCTCTGCCTCTTTGTCTCTGCCTCTTTCTGTCTTTCTGTCTCTGTGTCTCTATCTCTCCCCTATCTCTCTCTCATACACACACACACACACACACACACACACACACAATCAGAGCTAATCTCAGTCCCTCTGATTGTCATGTAAGCTCAGTTCTCTCCCTCTGGCTACAGGGAAGAGTGGCCAGTGATCTGGATGGCTCGTGCTTCCCTTTCCACTTTCATTCCCAAGATGCATTGCCTGGGAGGCCAGTTCAGGCCCCTCTGGCTGGAAATCAGCCTCTATTTCCCCAGGAGGCTCGCTCTCCTCACTCTCCCACTTCACCCAGGACTCTGGTCAGCGGTTACATTGGGTCGCCCAAGGCCGAGAGCCTTACTTTAAGGACCTCGGCAGCTGAGCAGATGCAGACCTCATGGGTAGGGCCGCTGCTCTCCCCTGCCCGTGGCTGTTGTTTGACCCGGTCTTAGCCAGGGCCCGTCCCATGGTTTCCCGCATCTTTGCTGGGCCGGGACTTGGCTCCTTGGGGCCTTGGAGGAGCCCCTTCGGGTTGCTGGGCTCCAGCTCCATCACCTTTCCCCAGGTGTCCCATTGCTCAGCCCCACTCTCCAGGCCATAGCTTTCTTTAGGGTCCCCTCCAAGCTCAGCACCCCCTCCCTTTTAGTCACAGTGATCACCCCCAAGCACAAGGCTCCACAAAGGGAACGGGTTCCAGTCCCAGGAAGACTGAGCTCAGCTCTCAGAGGCCAGCCTCAGAAAACGGACACCACTGAGTGAAACGAGCAGAACCAGGAGATCATCATACACAGCAACAACAATATTACACGATGATCAATTCTGATGGACATGGCTCTCTGCAACAAAGAATTGTCTCAAACCAGTTCCAATTGTTCACTGAAGAAAACCATATACACCCAGAGAGAGGAATATGAAATGTGGACCACAACGTAACATTTTCATGATCTCTATTGACGTTTGCTTGCATTGTGTTGCCTTTCTCTGATTCTTTTTTTTTCTTGTAGATAGGATTTTTCTTGCATAACTTCTCAAGCATTTCAACATTATTAACATGTAGTGGACTTCCTGCCATCTAGGGGAGGGGAGGGGACTCGGGGTAAAATTTGTAATGGAAAGCTTTGTAAAGATCAATGCTGGGGAACTACCCATACATATGTTATACAAATAAAAAGCTTTAATAATAATAATAATAATAAATAAAAAAGAAAGAAAATGGACACTAGCAGTGGCTGGGGTCCCCCACCCTGGCCTCTGTCCTAGCCTTGATCCAACGAGAAAGCATTTGCAAAGGGAGCTTGGCCTGGTGGGCACTCTAGAAATGGCCTTTCCTTTCCCTTCATTCTGGCCCTTTCTGCAGTAACCAAAGCCGCCCATACCCTGGGCGTCCATAACGCGTCCCATCCTACCCAAAAGGCGTCTCCCTCTAGTCTCCGGGAGGCTGGAATGGGCTCCCAAGGGCCCGGCACCAGGCCCTCTCAGGGAGAGCCCTTGGAGGCCCGCAGACCACCCCGACTCCCGGCTCCGGCTGCCCGGGCTGAGAAGCCCACAAAGGGAGGCGAAGCCGTGCTGGACCGCGGGCCTCCGTGTGCTGCCGGCCGCCTCGTCCACCTTCGGCTCACCCTGGGCACTTCTGGACTCCGGGCGGGCCTCTGCCCTTCACCAAGGGGAGCAGGCATGGAGGGGACAGAAGGCTAAACAGATGGGTGGCCAGATGGACGGTCGGGGGGCCTGCCGGGGCAGATGGGCAGACGGGCAGATGGAAAGACAGACAGACAAGCCACTTTCCCAGACTTCCCCTCTCACCTTGGGTGGGGGAAACTTTTTTGTTCTCAGGTTCCTAATGAGGAAGCCAGGCATCTGCTGAGGGCCTCGAACGGCCCCGAGCCAGCCCCATCCATCTGCGGAGGAGACAGGGGAGGCCGCCCCCTCCCTGCCTGGCCCCGCAGCCCCGCTCCGGAGAGGGGGCCCTGGCGTAGCCAGGCAACGTTCCCTTTGCACAAACAGGGCTGTGGGCACCGGCTCCCGGGGAGCCTCTGGCCAAAGCAGGGGAGCTGGGGACTTCCCGGGGGCTTGCCTGCAGCCTGGACCGCTTCAGGGGAGGGCTAGCTTGGCTAGAGGCCTTTGGGTGGCCGGAGAGACCCAGGAGTGGGTGGGGGCAAGGGACAGGGGAACAGCGCCAGCCTTTGCCCATCCCCAACAGCTATTGCTGGGAGAGAACATGGCCCAGGAGAGCGGCGAGGGAGGAGGCCCGGGTTCCGCTACTGCTCGGTGGCTCCCTGGGGTCACTTCCCAGGCTGTCCCACTTAAGGAGGAGAAGCTGCTTTTACGGACTGGCTCAGCCCCAAGCGCCCGCCATAAAAGTGGATTTTCCTGAAATACAAAAGCTGGCAGGCGAGCCGGGGACTTTTATGGGGGAAATTCTCCTCTGTTCAAAGCCCAGGCCCGGTCAGCAGGCCGGGCCTTCCTTGGCCTTTGCTTGGTGAGCATGGAGCCCCTGACACTCCATAAAAAGGCCGGGGAAGGCCGCAGTCTGCCGCCCATCCCCCAGCTTGCACCCTGCACCAGCGGGTTTCCACTGAAAAGGGGCCGGGGAAAGGACCGAAATGCCCCCCCGGCAGCAGCTCAGACAGGCAGCCCCGTGACCTTGGGAAGGGAGCTGGTACCACCCAGTGGAGGGCACGGGGAGGGGGGGAGATCAGGGAAGCCGGGGCACCAGAGCTGAGGGGCACGGGCACCGGCCCCACATGCAACAGGGTGACCCGGGCCAGGGTTCCAAGTCCTGGCCCCGGTCCTGGAGTTTGGAGAAGGTGCCCCCCAGGCCGTTCCCCTCCCCAGCAGCTCTCCTCAGCACCCCCGGGGACCCGACCGAGCAGGGTCTTGGTCCTTACGGGACACCCGAGGTCCGAGCCTGGCGTGGGCACTAGAGAGTCAGCCCCCGGGCCCCATTCCCCAGGACCCCGCTCTCTGTTCCGGCCACTGAGGTCTTGCTGGCCACGGTCACCTTGACAAAAGTTGGGCGTTAGGGAGGGTGGCCCACGCGACCAGGGAGAAGGCAGGAGGGTGAGAGATGCCCCCCAAAACAAACCAGGCAGCCTCCGCGGCACAGGTCCAAGGCTTTATTTGGATCGGACTCAGGAGCAAGACGGAGAGGGAAAAACGCCGGCCTCCTGGTCTCTCCTGGCCCCTTCCCTCTCGGCTGTTTCCTTACCTGTCAAGCGAAGGGGCCGGACGTCTACGGGCCGGCCGGCCCGGCCCTAACTCTTAGGCTTCCCAGTCTGGCCTCGTTCAGGAGATGCCCGCCAGCTGCGGCTTGCCTGGCACACAGCTTCACTCCCTCAGCGCCCTCTGGAAGCTGGCTCTCCTCTCCCCTGGAAGTGAGCTGAGCAAGCACCCTGGTCCGTGTCATTATGACCGGGAGACATTTACGGGCGCGCTCTGTCCACACGCGGCCTTTACGGCCCCTTTTATTAGTCATAAAAGAAATTCCTCAGTAATGTTGGAACAGCATCCTGCAAGCCTCCGAGCGGAGGGCGCGTGCCTCGGGAGCCCCACCTCGGCCTGCCTCGGCCTCCGGGAGGGAACCATGGGCCAGGGCCAGGCGGCTGGGGAGCGGAGACCCAGGGACGGGGGCTAGGGAGCAGAGACACAGGGGACGGGGGGCTGGGGAGCCGAGGCCCAGGGACGGGGTGCTAGGGAGCCGAGGCCCAGGGGACAGGAGGCTGCAGTCCAGAGGGAGCAGAGACCCAGGGACAGGGGGCTAGGGAGTGGAGGCCCAGTGGATGGGGGGCTAGGGAGCTGAGGCCCAGGGGAGAGGGAGGAAAGGGGTGCTAAGCATGACTGGTGACCCCAAAACCAGCCTGGGGGCCAGAAGCTGACCAAGGCCCAGCTTCCCCCTTCAGGTTCTCCTCAGAGACAAGGAAATGGGAGGCCAAAATGGGAGGCCTGGGCCCCGGGACAAAGGGCCTCATTGCGGGGGGGGGGGGGGGTGCTGCCATTCATCCTCTGCTTTCCCAGTCCCAGGCCCCCACACATGTGCACACACTCACGCCCACGCTCACACACAGGCCGCCCAGCCAGGGACACCTGTCCCACACCAGACCCCCGCTCCCTGCTCCTGGGCCCCCTCCTCCCCCCTTTTTTATTGGGTGATTTCTGCTTCCCCTTCCCAAGCACCATCTTTGAACTCCCAGCCCTCCCCTCCCCCCCATCCTCTTTCAGCCCCAGGAGGGAATGCGCGCCAGCAGGTCCACATCTGGACTCTGATTGCACATCTGGAAGAGAGATGAGGCCCCGATCTGTTCCCCAGCCCTGGCCCCCGATCCATCCTGCTCAGCTCTTTCCGTCCGCCCCCAGCTCTCCCCCAGCCCCCCCAGAGGAGCCGGAGCCGGGACCAGGTTCCCCCGGCCTCCGGCCGGCCGGGCTGGGCCCCAGGCCCCCAGGTCTTTAGCCAGTCAGCTTCTTCCTGGAATTGTTGGGGCCTCGGCCTCCCCCTCCATCCTCCAGCAGCCCCCGGGGGCCTCCCGGCCAGCCCACACTGACTCATGGCAATCAGAGCCGGAGCCGGAGCTCAGCCAGCAGCCCCCCCACCCCCAGCCCGGGGCCAGGGTCAGACAGAGCTCCCGCCTGCATCTTCTCAAGCGCCTGGCCCCTAGCTAGCTCCCTCTTCCTCCCTGCAAGGCTCTTTCCCAGTCATTCACAAGGACCCCCCCCATCTCATTCCCAAAGCCCTCCTCATTCCCAAAGACCCCCTCTTATTCCCCAAAACCCCCTCTCATTCCCAAAGCCCCCTCCTCATTCCCAATGACCCCCATCTCATTCCCAAAGACCCCCCTCTTATTCCTCAAAACCCCCTCTGATTCCCCAAAACCCCCTCTGATTCCCAAAGCCCCCTCTCATTTCCAATGACCCCCCATCTCATTCCCAAAGCCCCCTCCTCATTCCCAATGACCCCCCATCT
>JAJPUD010028388.1:0-14729 GCA_023553655.1 Myrmecobius fasciatus
TGGCTCCAGGAGCCAAGGCTAGCCCAATGGCAGAGACCTGCCTGCCTGCCTGTGGTTTCAGGGGCCAAGGCTGGCTGGCGTGTAAGTTCTCTCAGCTTCTTGTCCCAGCTGGCTCCCGTGTAACCAGGCCAACCCCAGACGCCCTGGGGGACCCGAGCGGTTTGGCTCTATTGCCAAAGCCAGTGCCGATTTCTGGAAGTCCCAGGAGCCTGCAAGAAAAACAAAACGCTCACAAATGGGCTGTGTGGTGAGGTTTCGAGCATTTTCTGCTCCTGGAAATACTGTGCAGGCTGCCTCTTCTCCCAGAGGGCTGCGAGGCTGGAGCCCTCCCCAGGGCCCAGGGCTCCCCTGGGGCCTAGCGGCAAAGGCCGGCCAGTGCCTTCCCACCATCTTTCCAGGGCCTTTCTCAGCTTCCCTGACCAGCCCGGTGCTTTCTAGGAAAAAGGGAGTTCACGGGGCCTTCGTAAACTCCTCCTAGGACAATTGGCCTGGGCTCGAATGGGAGCATTTCAGCCACTGGTGTGGCCTGGCAATGGGCGCTGTGCTTCGGGGCCTTCCTAGAGCCCCTCAGATACACCTCCGAGCCAGCCTGGGGAGATCCTGAGAAGCCCAGGCCCCTCAGCCTGTATGAGAGGAAGTAGGCAAGGCCATAGGCTTTGTGTGCCCGGGCAGGGCACACTCCTGAATGGGCTTGTCCCAGTCAGTGGGCAGCCCGTGGCAGGAGGGGAGCGACCCCTCGCTCAATCCAGCCCACAGCACTGGGCACCCATAGTGTGTCTCAGGGCCTCCTCCTCCGGAGACCCTCTCCAGAGGGTCTACAGCTGGGGAACTTCCTGTTTGGATACCCGGGAACAGCAGAAGGCTGGCTCCCAAAGGAACCTGGGAAGAACGCAGCCCCAGGGGCAGCCTGGAGCCCAGGAGCTACAGACAATGACTGGTTGGAACCCCCTTGGCCACATCCCCAGAGGCAGAGGGGGAACCCAGAAGAGGAGCCGACCCTCCAGACTCCCATTTGGGCCTTCCTCTTGGCTATCTACACTGATGAGGTGGAGCAGGAGCCCAGACTGGGCCCCTTGGAGAACATGGGTGGTATAGACCAGCTGGGAGCCCAAATGCCCAGAAAACCCCTCAAAAGGTGGCCGGACACTACATGGGGCCTCCTTTCTTAGGCCGCTGAGCTGCGTTTGCTCGTGGGCCTGTGGGTGAGCAGTTCACGGGGTGGCCTTTTGGGGGCCCCGGGCCGGGGACAGCAGTCAGCTGTCCTGGGGTCTCCACATTCCCTTCCTCTTTGGGAAGCTGACCAGAGAACAGAATGTCAAGGCCCAAAATAACCAGGGAGAGGCCGCTGCCCAGCCACTCTACCCCTCCCGGGCAGGACCCAACCAGCCTGGGGGGGGGGGCCTACCCCCCCAACCCTCGTGGGGCCCGAGTGGCCCGGGGAAGGGAAAACCAAAAAAGGAGGTCGCCAGCTTCCCTGGCCAATCCCCGGCCACAGAGAGGGGTCAGGGCCATTCCGCCCCCCGGCCCTGGGCCTCCCGCTGCCACAGCAAGTGATGGATGGGAGCAGGCCTGAACCGAGTCTGCCGGATGAAGGGGCAGGACAGCTGGAGGTGCCGACTCGGCTCTGAACCGGCCGGGACGGGACAGGACAGGTGGCCCAGCAGGGAGACAATGCGGCCATTGGTGTTGGCCAGGCAGGAGATGATCTCAGCCTCAAGTGTTAAGGGGGCTAGGGAAGCTTTGGGGGCCCAGCTGGAAGCAGCCGGCTGGGCCCGGCTGGAACAACTGAGCCTGGCCAGCCTCTGCCTCCCGCCCTGCCCTGGCTCCCACGGCTCTCTGCTCCCCCTGGACAGACTATCCTGTCCCCCCAATACCCTACTGCTTCCTGCCCTCCTGGATGAACTGTTCTGTCCCCCCACAGGCCTCAGGACCCCCACAATCTGCTTTCTGCACTCCTGGACAGACTGTCCTGTCGTCCCCCCCCAGGCCTCAGGACCCCCCTCTCCCCACCCCCATCCCAATTCCTGTCTTTCCTTCCATCCAGACACACAGAATATGGGGTGGGGAGGAACCGACAGAAAAAGTGGGTCCAATTTCTCAGGATTCTAAAGCAGGTCGTGCCCCAAATCAGAGCCCTTGGCCTCCACAGCCCCACTGCCCCCCATTAGAGAGGGAGCTTCTCCCCAGCCTGGTAGGGTGCCACCTAAAACCTTCCTGTGCTCAGCCCTGAGCAGCCTGGCCCTGGGCATCAGACCCCCCCCGTGCCAGCCCTGCCAACTCCAGAATATCCACCTCCCACAGGGCACAAGCGGGGAGAGCCTGAAGCTGGACAGGGTGGCCCCTAGGCCCTTTCTCCTCACTGAGGGCTCGGGCTGGGCCCTAAAGCAGTTCCTGGGGGTCTTTGCTTTGTCTCCCAAGCCTCTTCCCCCATGTACCTCTGCTCAGCTAATCCCCAGGCCCTAGGTGGAGGAGGTAGGGCAGCCTGTGGGAGCTGGCCGGACCTCCACAGTGACAACTCCAATGGGCCTTCCTGGGGTCCCAGCAAGCTCTTCCCCCTGAACTGGGAGGCAGCAGAGCTGGCTGGGAGCCCTAGCTCAGCCCAAAGGCAGCCAAGTTCTGCAGAGATGGGGGGGCAGGCCCTCCAAGCCAAGGGGCCCCAAGCCGCAAAACCAACCGCAGGTTAATGGAAAGAACAGGCCTGAGGCCATTCCTGTGTCTGAGCTCTGGAGGCCCTGGCCCTGGGAGCTCTCACTTGCTAAGATTTCCTCTCCCCTGCCCCTGTTTCCCGGCTTCCCCTGTTTGCTTTCCTTGGTCCGGGAGCCGCCGCCGAGGAGGCGGCCAGCAGCGCACAAGGAGCGCTCTCTGTCCACTGTCTGGCACTCGGGGAGACGCTTCCTGGAAAGCTTGGCACGCCTCAGATTTCGGAAGGTTCCGCAGAATGCCTCTGACCAGCCCGGGCAGGCTAGGGGGGCCGCCACCTCCAGGAGCCCTGCTGCACCAAGCCGATCTACCTTGGGGAGCCTCAGTTTCCCCAGGGAGTCCCCAAAGAGGGCTCTGGAAGGGGGAGGGGAAGATGGAAGGAACCGGGTTCCTCAGTCCTGCCCTTTCCCTGTCTCCTGCCAGCATCCCCAGAAGGTCAGAGGAGCAGTGGACCGGGACGAAGGTGTGCCCCCATCCAAGCTCGGCCACCAGCTCCCAGTAAGGCTCTGAGACCCTCCTCATTCCCATTTATGAGATGAAGCATTGGGATGAGGCTCCAAGGCACCTCCCAGCTCTGACACTGTGTTCTGTAGTTGGGCTGAAGTTCCCTCTCCAACCTTCCAGGTTCTAGGCTCTGAAGTCCTAGGTTCTGACTCCTAAGATTCCTCCCTAGTTCTGGCATTCCAGATTCTAGATTCTAAAGTCCTTCTTTACTCTGCAGTTCTAGATTCTAAGTCCTAAGGTCTCTTTCAGCTCTGAAGTGCTAGGTTCTGAGTCCTAAGGTCTCTCTCAGCTCTGATACATTGTATCCTTTGTTTACAGACCTTTGATAAACACTGACATTTGGAGTCCCAAGGTTTCCTCTCAGCTCTGATACATTGTATCCTCTGTTTGCAGCCCTTGATAAACACTGACATTGGGAATCCTAAGGTCTCTTTCTGTTCTGACTTTCCAGATTGTAGGCTCTAAAGTCCTTCTCAGCTCTGAAGTTCTAGGTTCTGAGTCCGAAGGTCTCTCTCAGCTCTGATACATTGTATTCTATGTTTGCAGATCTGGATAAACAATGACATTCAGAGTCTAACACTACGTTCCTTGGTCCCTCCTGGCTCTGGATCCAGCACTCTAAACCTCAGTTGGGTTCCAGCATTCTAAGGTTGTCTCTGCCTACTCGGGCATTGTGTGCTCTTGGGTCCCTCCTAGATCAGGCATTTGAGGCCATAGGTTCTTGGGCCTGGGCATCCATGTTCCCATGGCCATGCCTTGCCTCCCCTGTTCACAGGAAGTGTCTCCGAAAAGCACAAGCCCTCCCTGAACCTCCCCCCACCACGTGCTCCCACCATGAGCCCTAGAGCCCAATTCAGCTTTTCTGTCCTGGCATCCTGGCCAATCCTCCTCCAGAAGGCTCCCAGAGCCCATCATCCAACACCTCGTCTGCACTCTCCCAAGTCTGGGTGGATGCTTGTGTCTCAACGAGAACGTGTGGCCATCTCGGGCCGCCCCCTCCCACCTCTGCCCGCTCTGCCAAGGTCGGGACTGCACACACAGTGGGGGCTTGGTCCATGACTTGGCAACTTGACATGACCCTCTCTTTGCTAAGCTCCGCGTCTGCCATAGGGGGGCAAACGGAGAAGGTGCAAATTCTGCCTGATCTTGGGGGCCACCGCAGCCATTCATCCCTTGACAAGACCTTCCCAGAGGTGACCTCAAAGCTTGCTGGGAGAAAGGCCTGCTGCACCCCACAAACGGAGACAACATGGTGTAAGGGATGAATCACCGGCCTCCATCGAAGTTAGGAAGACACTCACTAGTCATGTTCTCCTGGAACAGTCCCTTCCCCATTCTGGCCTTCATTTCCCTATGTAGCAAAAGAAGAGAGCAGTAGCATGGGAGGTTCCTTGAAGATTTTAGGGGCTCACTGACACCCCTCTTCCCATATGCCCAAGCTTTTACTGTCCCACAGGGTACCCCTTAGACCAGATTATGGCCCATAAAACCCAATGTGTGCTAAAGGGGTGAGGGGATGAATGCTGATGGAGAGAAGGCGACCTCGGCCTGAAGCTTAGGAGCTGGGAAGGTCATGGCCACATGGGCTGGGCCTGATGAGAGGGGAGGGGACGGTCAGATGAACAGGGGACTTTCCCAGCCTTACTTGACGTGACCTTCTCAGAGGGATACTTTTGGTCAGCCCCTAAGCCCCCGGTGACAAATGTCTCCACTTGATTCAAAAAGGCGAGCGCCCATGCTGTTGACCTAAAATGGCAAAGGCATTTGGCATGCCCGCCCCAGCCACCTGTTCCCAGCTTCCCCTGGGCCCCAGGAGGGGGGTCGAGTGGACAGCTTAGTACAACCAGAGGCCCTTCAAGGGGACCACAGGAGCTCCAAGCCCAAGGGACGAGGAGCTGTCTTCCCTGCAGTCTGAGGTGGCGGGGCACACTCTGCCACTGGTTCCCAGGATCGTTCTCTTCTTTTAAACAAGTGTAAGAAAATAAGACCTGATGTCACATCACCCTTCCCTCCACAGTTTGCTGGTCTCATTGTCCCCATGGTTCCTTGGGGGGGGGGGGGCAAGGCCAGGTCTGTGCTCCTCCCCTGGCTGGAGCCTGGCTCTGGCCTCCCTGCTCCAGAGAACTGGAGGGAGAAGGGGTGCGAGAGCTAGCCTCCCCAGGTGATGGGGCTGGGGGTAGCCCAGAGGAGGAAAAGGGGGAGAGTCAGCTCCTGGGCTTACCTCCTGGGGGGGGTCCCTCCTCCCCTGGCCCTGAGCACTGGTGAGTCCAGGACCCGAGGAGCCCCCATGGGAGCTGTGATCATTGGAGAGGAGTCTTTTTCTGGCCTCTGGGGGCTGGGGTGGGGACTGGGGAATGGAATATGACCTTTAAGGTTGTTTATAGCAATCACTGGAGTCCAAGAAACCTGAGACCCTCTTGGAGCCAGGGGGGAGGGGTATGGAGCTGGCACAGGGAGCATGACCAAGGTCACGAAGAGATGGGCATGGGAGTCCATGGAATCCTCGACCACTCTGGGGAAAGAAGGGCTCTGGATCCGAGGAGACGTCTCCCCTGACGTCCCACTGCCCTGCCTGGAAACCAGAAGGAGGGTGGTGGGTACTGCCCGCAGGTGTGAATAACAGCCCCCAAGCCTGGCATCCACACACCTGCCTGGTCACTGGGGAAGGGAGCAGAGGACACTGCTTGGGGTCCAGGGTGCCCATCCACTCAGGGAGGGCCCCCTCCCACAAGCCAAGAGGCTCTCCTGGGCACTCCTCTCCTGGGCAGCCCAGCAGCCCAGGGGTCTGGGTACAGCATGGTCTGAGGGACCACTTTCCCTAGGAAGCAGTGGCAAAGAGCCAGCCTGAGGTCCAAAGAGTTTGGGCAAGGAGGGCCCAGAGAGATGGGGGGTTTGGGAGTGGGCAACCGCCACCCATAATCGGCCGGCCGTGCCCGGGCTGCGGGACGCCCTGGCCTGAGACCCCAGGCCCTTCCTTGCTGGAGCAGGGGAAGGGACACAAGGGTCCTTTTCTGGAAGGGCTGGAAGGAAAGATGGGAGGACAGAATTTTTGCAGAAAAAAAGGGTGTTTTGAGAGGCGAGCTTGGCGTTCCTGCCTCCCCACACTGGGTGCCGAGCCAGCGCGGCGGTTTCGGAGAAAATTCTCCTCTCCCTCTATTAAATACATGCAAACATCATCTGCATTTGGAAATCACAGGGGGCCTTTCAGAAGGGAAAGACGTGGGGATCCGCCCGGGTCCCCCCCCACCCCTAGGAGCAGACAGACTGCTCCCGGCCCAGCCAAGCAGCCGGGCTGGGGCCAGGGCAGGGGCCAGGCTGGGGGCCGGGGCGGGGGAGTGCCCAAGAGGAGCCCAAATGTCAGGAGGTGTTGGGAGAGGTGGGCAGGCAGAGAGCCAAGCAACCCGAGCAGGCGGACCAGGAGCTCCTGGGACTCCCGGGGACCCTCGCAGCGAGCGCGGCTTTGCAGCAGCCCAGCGGCAAGGGGGAGCAAGAATGGGCATTTATCTAGCCGGGCGCTTGTGCTAACAGTGTGACAAACAGAATCTCGATGGCTTCTCCCGGGAACCCTGAGAGGGAGGTGCTGGATTATTCCCCTTCTTACAGCTGAGGAAACTAAGGCAGGTAGCAGTTCTGTGGCTTTCTGGGTAGTGTCCAAAGCCACATCTGAACTCAGGACTTCAGGATTCAGACACTCTAATCACCCACTTCTCTGACAAAGAGAACAAGGGAAAGATGGAGACTGGGGAGAGCTAGAAAGAGCCCAGGCTCCCAGGGGTACCCATTAGCCCCTATTTCCGACACTCAAAGCAGGGCCATTTGGAGGGCCACAGCTGTTGTGCCCCCCAGGCTGCCCAGCCACGGGAGGAAGCCTGTGGGGCAGGTGTGCTGATCTGAGCTGGCCCATCTCCCCTCACACCCCAGCCATGGAGCCCAGCTCCTCCAAGCCCTGGCCGGTCAACCCTCTTAGGACTGAGGCAGGGGGCCCAAAGTCAGCAGCAAGCCGAGAAGGTGAAGGCGAAGGAGGTTTCGGGAACCTGCCCCTCCGATCCTGCTCCCCATCCTGGCCCTGAACCCCCAGTGCTCTGTCTTCTCCTGTTCCCCATCCTGACCCTGTACTCCAATGTTCTGCCTTCTCCTGTTCCCCATCCTGGCCCTGTACCCCCAGTGCTCTCCCTTTTCCTGTTGCCCATTCTGGCCCTGCACCCTAACATTCTGTCATCTCCTGTTCCCCATCCTGGCCCTGTACCCCCAATGCTCTGCCTTCTCCTGCTCCCCATCCTGGCCCTGCACCCTAACATTCTGTCATCTCCTGCTCCCCATCCTGGCCCTGTACCTCAAATGCTCTGCCTTCACCTGTTCCCCATTATGGCCTTGTACCCCCAACATTCTGTTTTCTGTTCCTCAATGTTTTGCCTTCATCTATTCCCCATCCTAGCCTTGTACCCCCCAAAGTTCTATCTTCTCCTGTTCCCCATCCTGACCCTGCACTCCAACACTCTGTCTTCTCCTGTTCCCCAACGTTCTGCCTTCTCCTGCTCCCCATCCTGGCTCTGCCCCTCAATGCTCTGCCTTCTCTTGTTCCCCATCCTGGTCCTGCACTCCAGTGCTCTGCCTTCTCCCATTCCCCATCCTGGCCCTGTACCCCAGTGTTCTGTTTTCTCCTGTTCCCCATCCTGGCCCTGTACCCCAGTGCTCTGCCTTTTCCTGATCCCCATCCTGGCCCAGCACCCTAACATTATATCATCATCTCCTGCTCCCCATCTTGGCCCTGTACCCCCAATGTTCTGCCTTCTCCCACTCCCCATCCTGGCCCCGTACCCCAGTGTTCTATTTTTTCCTGTTCCCCATCCTGGCCCTGTACCCCAATGCTCTGCCTTCTCCCACTCCCTATCCTGGCCCTGCACCCCATTACTCTGCCTTCTCCTGTTCCCCATCCTGGCCCTGCACCCCCAGGGCTCTGCCTCCGGCTCTCTGCCTGGATCACCTTTCCCACCTCCGGGGCCTCAGAGCCCTGGCTTGGCTCTGGCTCCAGCGAGAAGGCCGGACCTGGCCCCAGACCTGGAAAATTGTGTTTGGGATGAAGGTGAAGGGATGCAACCTCTGCCCAAACCCTGTGGGTTTTCTTAGAAACAGCTGGAAGCGGCGATGTGGGCAGGGGCGAGCTGGGTCTGCCTCGGCTTGGGTGGGTCAGAGCCCCTGGCTCAGGGGGGGCAGGAACTGGGGGTCCCCGGGGGTTCAGTTCTGGGGCTCTTCAGGAGGTCCCGGAACAAAGCTCCTGCCCCCACCCCATTTCTAAGGGCTATTCTGGATCTTGGGGGATGAGCTAAGAGAGAAGGAGGTTTTGTGGGGGCTGGGAAGGCTCCTCTTCCAAACCTCCGGGTCTCCTTCTGTCCTTTCCACCCCTCCCAGATGCTCCTTCTCAGGTTCCCAGTGAGGCTGGCCAAGTGCACCCTCCTTGCCCTGAAGGAAGGCAGCAAAGAAATCCCCCTATGCTAAAGGATGGGGCAGATTGTGGGTCCCAAATGCACATACTGCCCAGGCTGGCAGAGGGGCGTTGTTAGAATTGGATCTAACCTCCCGTTTAAAAAAGAAGGAAACTGAGGCTGGCCTAAGTCTACCAAGCTCTAATGGGAGAACCATAGGCACCTGTGAAAAGCCCAGGAGGAAGAAATGGGCTGGGAGACTGAGCGTCCTATACACTGGGCTCTGGACTGTGAAGGGTGATCTCACTGCCACCCCCCTGCTCTTTCCTAGAGGCCCCACACCCAAGGGTGGGGACGGTTTCCAGACCTGATCTTGTCACTATATTGGTGGGATGAAGTCTTTTCACCCCAGACAGACTCAGACCCCAGCCCAGCTCTCCCCAGTTCCCTAGCCCAGTTTCCATAATGGAGGCACCTAGTCTCCCCACAACACTGAGCTTTGAGGCGCTCCTCCTTCCCCAGCCGCTGGGGCGGCCACCGGCGGGGCTCCTTCCAGATGTCTGCGACTTGGAGAGAGAATTGGGAAGAAATAAATATTTAGAGTTTCTGCAGCAGCGACCCCCCCCCTTCCCTTTGTCCTTCTCTTTCATCCTTCGGAGTGGAACAGACAGGCCGGTGGGAAATGGAGAACAGGACTGGGCGAAGGGACTCTGAACCCTGCAGCCCCGGGAGGCCAAGAAGCAGGACCTCAGACTGTGGGCTGGGGGGGTGGGGATGGGGCTGCAGCATCTCAGGACTTAGGGAGCTGGCCCCCAGACCCGGCTCCCACTGCCGGTCACTTCCCCACTGGAGGCCCTGCCCAGGCTCTGGTACAGAAAAGCGGGCAGGGGCAAACGTTTCCTGGATTGCTTATGTGACTCTCACATGGACGAGAGCTTTCCACAGACATCTGTCTGCTGGGAGGAAGAGTCCTGGTGCTCTGTCTGTCTCTCTCTGTCTGTTTGTCTTTCTCATCTGTTTCTGTTTATATCTTTTTCTCTGTCTCTCCCTCTCTCTGTTTGTCTCTCTGTGTCTCTGTCTCTATTTCTCCCTCTTTCTGTCTGTGATCTCTCTTGCTGTCTCTCTCTCTCATCTCTCTGCCTCTTTGTCTCTGCCTCTTTCTGTCTTTCTGTCTCTGTGTCTCTATCTCTCCCCTATCTCTCTCTCATACACACACACACACACACACACACACACACACAATCAGAGCTAATCTCAGTCCCTCTGATTGTCATGTAAGCTCAGTTCTCTCCCTCTGGCTACAGGGAAGAGTGGCCAGTGATCTGGATGGCTCGTGCTTCCCTTTCCACTTTCATTCCCAAGATGCATTGCCTGGGAGGCCAGTTCAGGCCCCTCTGGCTGGAAATCAGCCTCTATTTCCCCAGGAGGCTCGCTCTCCTCACTCTCCCACTTCACCCAGGACTCTGGTCAGCGGTTACATTGGGTCGCCCAAGGCCGAGAGCCTTACTTTAAGGACCTCGGCAGCTGAGCAGATGCAGACCTCATGGGTAGGGCCGCTGCTCTCCCCTGCCCGTGGCTGTTGTTTGACCCGGTCTTAGCCAGGGCCCGTCCCATGGTTTCCCGCATCTTTGCTGGGCCGGGACTTGGCTCCTTGGGGCCTTGGAGGAGCCCCTTCGGGTTGCTGGGCTCCAGCTCCATCACCTTTCCCCAGGTGTCCCATTGCTCAGCCCCACTCTCCAGGCCATAGCTTTCTTTAGGGTCCCCTCCAAGCTCAGCACCCCCTCCCTTTTAGTCACAGTGATCACCCCCAAGCACAAGGCTCCACAAAGGGAACGGGTTCCAGTCCCAGGAAGACTGAGCTCAGCTCTCAGAGGCCAGCCTCAGAAAACGGACACCACTGAGTGAAACGAGCAGAACCAGGAGATCATCATACACGGCAACAACAGTATTACATGATGATCAATTCTGATGGACATGGCTCTCTCCAACAAAGAATTGTCTCAAACCAGTTCCAATTGTTCACTGAAGAAAACCATATACACCCAGAGAGAGGAATATGAAATGTGGACCACAACGTAACATTTTCATGATCTCTATTGACGTTTGCTTGCATTGTGTTGCCTTTCTCTGATTCTTTTTTTTTCTTGTAGATAGGATTTTTCTTGCATAACTTCTCAAGCATTTCAACATTATTAACATGTAGTGGACTTCCTGCCATCTAGGGGAGGGGAGGGGACTCGGGGTAAAATTTGTAATGGAAAGCTTTGTAAAGATCAATGCTGGGGAACTACCCATACATATGTTATACAAATAAAAAGCTTTAATAATAATAATAATAATAAATAAAAAAGAAAGAAAATGGACACTAGCAGTGGCTGGGGTCCCCCACCCTGGCCTCTGTCCTAGCCTTGATCCAACGAGAAAGCATTTGCAAAGGGAGCTTGGCCTGGTGGGCACTCTAGAAATGGCCTTTCCTTTCCCTTCACTCTGGCCCTTTCTGCAGTAACCAAAGCCGCCCATACCCTGGGCGTCCATAACGCGTCCCATCCTACCCAAAAGGCGTCTCCCTCTAGTCTCCGGGAGGCTGGAATGGGCTCCCAAGGGCCCGGCACCAGGCCCTCTCAGGGAGAGCCCTTGGAGGCCCGCAGACCACCCCGACTCCCGGCTCCGGCTGCCCGGGCTGAGAAGCCCACAAAGGGAGGCGAAGCCGTGCTGGACCGCGGGCCTCCGTGTGCTGCCGGCCGCCTCGTCCACCTTCGGCTCACCCTGGGCACTTCTGGACTCCGGGCGGGCCTCTGCCCTTCACCAAGGGGAGCAGGCATGGAGGGGACAGAAGGCTAAACAGATGGGTGGCCAGATGGACGGTCGGGGGGCCTGCCGGGGCAGATGGGCAGACGGGCAGATGGAAAGACAGACAGACAAGCCACTTTCCCAGACTTCCCCTCTCACCTTGGGTGGGGGAAACTTTTTTGTTCTCAGGTTCCTAATGAGGAAGCCAGGCATCTGCTGAGGGCCTCGAACGGCCCCGAGCCAGCCCCATCCATCTGCGGAGGAGACAGGGGAGGCCGCCCCCTCCCTGCCTGGCCCCGCAGCCCCGCTCCGGAGAGGGGGCCCTGGCGTAGCCAGGCAACGTTCCCTTTGCACAAACAGGGCTGTGGGCACCGGCTCCCAGGGAGCCTCTGGCCAAAGCAGGGGAGCTGGGGACTTCCCGGGGGCTTGCCTGCAGCCTGGACCGCTTCAGGGGAGGGCTAGCTTGGCTAGAGGCCTTTGGGTGGCCGGAGAGACCCAGGAGTGGGTGGGGGCAAGGGACAGGGGAACAGCGCCAGCCTTTGCCCATCCCCAACAGCTATTGCTGGGAGAGAACATGGCCCGGGAGAGCGGCGAGGGAGGAGGCCCGGGTTCCGCTACTGCTCGGTGGCTCCCTGGGGTCACTTCCCAGGCTGTCCCACTTAAGGAGGAGAAGCTGCTTTTACGGACTGGCTCAGCCCCAAGCGCCCGCCATAAAAGTGGATTTTCCTGAAATACAAAAGCTGGCAGGCGAGCCGGGGACTTTTATGGGGGAAATTCTCCTCTGTTCAAAGCCCAGGCCCGGTCAGCAGGCCGGGCCTTCCTTGGCCTTTGCTTGGTGAGCATGGAGCCCCTGACACTCCATAAAAAGGCCGAGGAAGGCCGCAGTCTGCCGCCCATCCCCCAGCTTGCACCCTGCACCAGCGGGTTTCCACTGAAAAGGGGCCGGGGAAAGGACCGAAATGCCCCCCCGGCAGCAGCTCAGACAGGCAGCCCCGTGACCTTGGGAAGGGAGCTGGTACCGCCCAGTGGAGGGCACGGGGAGGGGGGGAGATCAGGGAAGCCGGGGCACCAGAGCTGAGGGGCACGGGCACCGGCCCCACATGCAACAGGGTGACCCGGGCCAGGGTTCCAAGTCCTGGCCCCGGTCCTGGAGTTTGGAGAAGGTGCCCCCCAGGCCGTTCCCCTCCCCAACAGCTCTCCTCAGCACCCCCGGGGACCCGACCGAGCAGGGTCTTGGTCCTTACGGGACACCCGAGGTCCGAGCCTGGCGTGGGCACTAGAGAGTCAGCCCCCGGGCCCCATTCCCCAGGACCCCGCTCTCTGTTCCGGCCACTGAGGTCTTGCTGGCCACGGTCACCTTGACAAAAGTTGGGCGTTAGGGAGGGTGGCCCACGCGACCAGGGAGAAGGCAGGAGGGTGAGAGATGCCCCCCAAAACAAACCAGGCAGCCTCCGCGGCACAGGTCCAAGGCTTTATTTGGATCGGACTCAGGAGCAAGACGGAGAGGGAAAAACGCCGGCCTCCTGGTCTCTCCTGGCCCCTTCCCTCTCGGCTGTTTCCTTACCTGTCAAGCGAAGGGGCCGGACGTCTACGGGCCGGCCGGCCCGGCCCTAACTCTTAGGCTTCCCAGTCTGGCCTCGTTCAGGAGATGCCCGCCAGCTGCGGCTTGCCTGGCACACAGCTTCACTCCCTCAGCGCCCTCTGGAAGCTGGCTCGCCTCTCCCCTGGAAGTGAGCTGAGCAAGCACCCTGGTCCGTGTCATTATGACCGGGAGACATTTACGGGCGCGCTCTGTCCACACGAGGCCTTTACGGCCCCTTTTATTAGTCATAAAAGAAATTCCTCAGTAATGTTGGAACAGCATCCTGCAAGCCTCCGAGCGGAGGGCGCGTGCCTCGGGAGCCCCACCTCGGCCTGCCTCGGCCTCCGGGAGGGAACCATGGGCCAGGGCCAGGCGGCTGGGGAGCGGAGACCCAGGGACGGGGGCTAGGGAGCAGAGACACAGGGGACGGGGGGCTGGGGAGCCAAGGCCCAGGGACGGGGTGCTAGGGAGCCGAGGCCCAGGGGACAGGAGGCTGCAGTCCAGAGGGAGCAGAGACCCAGGGACAGGGGGCTAGGGAGTGGAGGCCCAGTGGATGGGGGGCTGGGGAGCCGAGGCCCAGGGGAGAGGGAGGAAAGGGGTGCTAAGCATGGCTGGCGACTCCAAAACCAGCCTAGGGGCCAGAAGCTGACCAAGGCCCAGCTTCCCCCTTCAGGTTCTCCTCAGAGACAAGGAAATGGGAGGCCAAAATGGGAGGCCTGGGCCCCGGGACAAAGGGCCTCATTGCGGGGGGGGGGGGGGGTGCTGCCATTCATCCTCTGCTTTCCCAGTCCCAGGCCCCCACACATGTGCACACACTCACGCCCACGCTCACACACAGGCCGCCCAGCCAGGGACACCTGTCCCACACCAGACCCCCGCTCCCTGCTCCTGGGCCCCCTCCTCCCCCCTTTTTTATTGGGTGATTTCTGCTTCCCCTTCCCAAGCACCATCTTTGAACTCCCAGCCCTCCCCTCCCCCCCATCCTCTTTCAGCCCCAGGAGGGAATGCGCGCCAGCAGGTCCACATCTGGACTCTGATTGCACATCTGGAAGAGAGATGAGGCCCCGATCTGTTCCCCAGCCCTGGCCCCCGATCCATCCTGCTCAGCTCTTTCCGTCCGCCCCCAGCTCTCCCCCAGCCCCCCCAGAGGAGCCGGAGCCGGGACCAGGTTCCCCCGGCCTCCGGCCGGCCGGGCTGGGCCCCAGGCCCCCAGGTCTTTAGCCAGTCAGCTTCTTCCTGGAATTGTTGGGGCCTCGGCCTCCCCCTCCATCCTCCAGCAGCCCCCGGGGGCCTCCCGGCCAGCCCACACTGACTCATGGCAATCAGAGCCGGAGCCGGAGCTCAGCCAGCAGCCCCCCCACCCCCAGCCCGGGGCCAGGGTCAGACAGAGCTCCCGCCTGCATCTTCTCAAGCGCCTGGCCCCTAGCTAGCTCCCTCTTCCTCCCTGCAAGGCTCTTTCCCAGTCATTCACAAGGACCCCCCCCATCTCATTCCCGAAGCCCTCCTCATTCCCAAAGACCCCCTCTTATTCCCCAAAACCCCCTCTCATTCCCAAAGCCCCCTCCTCATTCCCAATGACCCCATCTCATTCCCAAAGACCCCCCTCTTATTCCTCAAAACCCCCTCTGATTCCCCAAAACCCCCTCTGATTCCCAAAGCCCCCTCTCATTTCCAATGACCCCCCATCTCATTCCCAAAGCCCCCTCCTCATTCCCAATGACCCCCCATCT
>JAJPUD010028389.1:0-14726 GCA_023553655.1 Myrmecobius fasciatus
AAGCTTGGGAAAAAAAAAGTTTTTTTTGCAAAGGTCAAAAAAAAAAATAAAGAGAATTCATATAGTCAGCCATGCAAAACTAAGTCTTTGCAAGATGTGCATTCAAATGAGAAGGCATAAATAAAAACATTTGCATTTAGAAGGAATAAGGCTGTTTTCATATGGCAACAGTTTTCATTGCAATATAAATAAAGGACATTACTATTAATTTTAATTTCCTTTAAACAGATCATAGTTTGAGATTTCTAATCCATATTAGAGGTAAGACGCTTGTCAATATCTTTATCTAGTACCACAATCTGCTTTAACAAGTGAATTAATATAGTCTATAGCATAAATGAATTTTAATTTGGTGGATGTATTAATAATTTTAAAGGACTTATGATCTGCATTTATCTAAGTAAAATATGTGAAGAGAATTTTATTAAATTAGGGTAGAGAAAAATGGGTCTTGCTCAATATTTTAATTAAACACAGATAATTAAATTCAAATAACTTCTAATCTGTGTAGGTAAATTGCCCTCATCATTAGAGTTCAAAATGAACAGAATTGCATTAATAAAAGGTAAACAATCAAAATAATTTGCAAAATAAAGAATTTGTTTCATTAAATTTAAATAATTGCAAGGACAAAATCATTTTATATATGCATATACATATATACACATATATGTACATATGTATTATATAGGTATATTATATATATATAATATTATATATATAATATAATACACATATATATAATATGTAACATATATATATAAACTCTTAATGGTTTCTCCAGTTCCTAGAGTCCTTTATTTTAAGGATTCCTTGTATCTACTCTGTGTCTATAGTTTTAGTTAATTGTATTCATGCTGCCTTCTTCATTAGAATGTGAGTTTTTCTAGGTATTAGGGACTGGGGAGGATTCTGGGAAGATCGTGGTATAGGTAAATAAATTTCAAATTCACAAAACAAGTTTGCTCCTCAGGGTGAACATAGACTGGTGAAAATCCAAGTAGAGTTGAGGCAGATCCTCCTGATACAATCCAAAAAGATCTGAAGAGAAACCACAGGCCAGGGATTAACCAGTGGGAAATTCAAACACCTCCAAGCTAAGTCCCCAGAAAGTGAGGACCCCTGAAGCCACTGGATTTTACTGGAACCTAGGCAGGAACCACAGATTTTGTAACTTCTCAGACTTCATGTGGAGTCTGGGATTTGAATCCAAGACAGAGGGAACCTCAGCTGATTGGGAACTCCAGGACCAGCTGTGCTTCTGAGACATGGCCCTGAGAGGGAAATAGCCAGTACAATGGGAGTGGACAGGCAGCAGAGCAAGGATGTTGGGGGCTGTGAATACAGGCAGGAAAGTGGAGCTTCTCATTTAAAAAAATGAACCAGCAAAGAAGAAATAATCAAACTACAGAAAATTATTATGGGAATAGGGAAACCTAAAGCTCTTTTTTATATGATGATACTTAAGTTAAAAACCTTTTCCTCCCCCCAATAAGTAATGTTAAATGGCTCCCTGCCCAGACAGAATTTATGGAAAAATCTCAAAAAAAGACTTTTAAAATCTAGTGACATTGAGAAAAAAATAAATAAAAATAAAAACCACCCAAGAAAAACAAAATCTTTCAGAAAAAATCTTAAGGAAGAAAATAATTCTTGAAAATTAGAATTGGGCAAAGGGAAGCCATTGAACTACAAGAGATGAAAAAAACAAAACAAAACAGAATATAAAGAATGAAAATACAGAACAAAATGTGAAACATTTTATAAGAAAAACAACAGATTTGGAGAACAGATAAAGAAGAGAAAATATAAGAATGACTGGACTACCTGAAAACTAGGGGAAAAAAGAACCTTGACACAATAATGCAAGAAATTATCAGAGAAAATAGTCCTGGAGGGATAGAACATGAGGGGAAAGTAGAAATAGAAAAAAATATATATCCACCAATCACCACTTCAAAGAGGTACTTTGTAGAAAACATTTCAAAACTCCCATGTGAAAGAGAAAATGTTGCAAGAAACAAGAAAAAAAAAAAACAATTCAAATATGCTGGGGCTACAATTAGAATTGTGTGGCAGTCACAATCAAAGACTACAGGTACTGGAATCTATATACTGGCAATCAAAAGTACTAAGCTTGTGGCCAAAAATATCATATCCAGCAAAATTATTCATAATGTTCAATGAAACAAAAAGGGCTTTCAATGAACATACAGATTTTTGAGACTTTCTCTCAACAAAATCCAACTTTAATAGAAAATTTAACATATAAGTGCCAATTACAAAGATTAATTTCAGAGAACTTAACATGGACAAATTGTTTATTTTTTTACATGGAAATGTAAATCATATATTTAAGATTGACATTGGTAATTGGGTAGTTCAAAAGAAAGATTAAGGCAAACTTTAGTATGATATGAATAAAAGGCAAAACTGTCTGGGAAAAGATAAAAATGCTAATTATACAAATGAGATGCAGAAGAAAAGTAAACACAGAAACATTAAAGATCGGAGGAAAGTTCATAGTTCTTAAAATTTTCTCACATCAAATGGGTTTAAATAGGCAACACTACATCTATTCCAAGAAAAAGATAGTGCCCAGCAAAATTTGAAGAAGTAAGGCGTGAGAAATGTTCAGAGGGAGAAGCAAAGGTTTGGAGAAGCAGACAAGGGAGGAATGCATAGGTGGAGGGAGGTTAACTAATAGCAAGTAAAGTTAAGAAGAAATAAAATAGAAGAGTTAGCAGGGATAGGAAAGAAGAGATATACACAAACACTATAAGAAAAATTAGATGTATAATTAGAAAAAATGTAGAGCTAGTAATCATTCATCTTAGACAAAATAAAATTTAAAGGATAATTTGAGAGAGAAATCTGCATTATATGTCAGTTATACTAATATTTTTTAATGAATGTTTACATATAGGTAAATGCATGTGTGTATATATGTATACCTGGGTATGTAGCTCAATGTGTGTGTGTATATAAATATATGCATGTATATATGTGGATCTGTGGGTGGGTATGAATGTGTATATTTATGTATATATATATGTGTGTACGAATCTATATGCATATATCTATGTAAATATATATTTATATCTATCTATCTATATAGTCTGCTTGAGGGAGGTAGAAGGGGGATGAAAGGTGATAAGAATAAAATAAAAAAGTGTGTAGCAGAGATTAGGTACTATTTTTCCTTTCTTCATAGTTTCCCCCATCTTTTTTTTTGTACTTAAAATGCAATCCCACAAGGTTTTCTCCTTTTATTTTCCTCCTTTATATTTTCCCTTGGCTATCTATTTCATTCCTCTATTTCCAGTATATCACTTTTACACAGATGACTGCATAGCAACAATTTTTCTGCTCTTCCTTTCTTTCAAACTCTGTATTTCATAGTACTGCCTTCAGAATAACTTTTACCCTAGTTATCTTATCCCCTCTTACTATTACTGCACCCTCCTCCCATATGTCTTATGCTTCAGAAGAGCTTAAAGGAAGCTTTGGAATTGATCCCCAAGACTTAGTTTGCGAAGACAAATGAGAACTCATGCTGTCTAACCTGTGGCAAAACTGTCTATGCTCATTCATGTCAGTCATGTCAGTCACCTCCAAATTTACTCTTTCCCTTTCAACCTTTTGCTCAGAGAACAATAATCAAATGAACTTAATTATTGGTTTTGCAAAGAATAGGTCGTGTCAGCTTTATTGTTCTACTCATTGTAACTATTACTTCTCAAACCAAAAGACCTTTCCCTCATCTGCACTTCTTTATACTTCTTGCGTATCATTATTACAACATAAGGACATTGTATTTGGGGACAATCTTACAATCTGTGTCCAAATTTGAACTCAGGCTTTCCTCATTTCAATTACCTAATTGCTTCAACTAGTCACTATTGTTGCTATAGGTATCATATAGGATAAAATAACAAATTTGACTTTGGATTTTTTTCCCATGTATTGCACACTTACTGATAGGGTGAATGGTCTCCAACAAAATACCATGTTCCTGCTAACAACCCAGTATCTAAGTGGGCTGACTTTTCCTATTTTGTATTGTTAGTGCTGAGTACAGAATCATCATACATAGTAAGTGATGAGGTCTAACAAGTCTTGATGAAGGACAAGTACAGAAAACCTGAATTAAAATCTGGTCACAGATACTTATTAGTTGTGTGACCCTGGGCAAGTCACTTAACTCCAAATGCTTCCCAAAGCAAACCAAACAAGCAAATAACAGTAAGTAGTTTTATGAAAAACTTTCAGTTTTGCAAAATACTTTATATATTTTATCACATTTGATCTTCTCAACAATTCTGTAAAGTAGGTTATATTATATTCCCCATTATTCAGATAAGGAAACATGAATTTTCCAAGGTCAACACAGTGTGTGAAAAATCATTTAATCAAGTTGTCTTGACTCCAAGTTTAGCATATTATTTATTGTATGACTTACCTTACTTTCATATTTGATTTTATTATTTGTCTTTGTAACACATTTTTTGTGTTACATTGCACTGTTCTTTAAATAATGTTTTGGCAATTTAATTGATAGTGCATTGAAAATGTAGAACGAATCAGGCAGACATCCTTTTTTATTGTATTAGTTCAACCTGCCATCATGAGAAATATATATTTTTATTAATTGTTTAGATCTGAACTTATTTGTGTGAGAAGTGTTTCATAATTGTATTCATATACTTCCTGATATTTCTGCCCACCCTTCTACCTTGTCCCTCCCTTTTCTTTCCTCTTTCTCCTTCTGCTTCTTTATAGGGTTAGATGAACTTCTATACCCAACTCATTCATTAAGTTTTACTCTCTTAGAGACAAAACTGATGAGATCAAGCTTCAGATATTTCTCACCTCTGTCTGTTTTTCCCTTGATTGGAATAGGTCTTTTGCTGTCTCCATGTGAACTAATTGTTCCATTATCTCCCCTTTACACTTTTTCCAGTACAGATATTTTCCACCCATTAATGTCTTTTTGTTTTTAAGTCATCACTTCAGAGTCCACTCACAACCACATCCACAGTTGATTTGATGCCCCCGCCTCTGTCTGCCCCAGTGACAGATACACTTCTCAAGAGTTACAGATATTGTTTTCCAATCTGGGGATATAAACTGATTAAAATTTAAGTAATATATATGTTCCCCTGTTTACCTTTGTATGCTCTTCTAGAGTCTTGTGATTACAGATTAAATTTTCTGTTTAGTTCGTATTTTTTTCAATAGAAATGATTGAATTCTCTTATTTTATTGAAATTCCATTGCCTCTTCTAAAAGAGGATTCTGAGTCTCACTAGGTAGTTAATTATTGGTTGTAATGCTTGGTTCTTTGCCTTTTGGAATATGATATTCAAGGCTCTCTGATCCTTTATTATAGAAGATTACAGATCCTGGGTAATCCTGACTGATGTTCCTTGTTATTTGAATTGTTTTTGTCTCACAGCTTGCAGTAATTTTTTCTTGAGATTATAATTATGGAGTTTCATAACAATGCTCCTTGAGGTTTTCCTTGTTGAATTTCTTTCTGAAATTGATTGATGGATTCTTTCAATGAATATTTTCCCCATTCTTTTTCTAGAATATTGGGGCAGGTTTTGTTAAAGATCTCTTGAAGAAGGCTGTCCAGGCTCCTCTTTTGCTCACGGCTTTCAGGTAGGCAAATAATTTTTAAATTGTCTCTTCTTGATCTATTTTTCAGGTTAAATGTTTTTTCCAGTGAGGTGTTTCACATTTTCTTCCATTTTTAATTTTTTTTTTTAGTTTGACTGATTTTTGCTGTTTTGTGGAGTCATTAGTTTCATTTTGCCCTATTCTAGTTTTTAATGTGTGATTTTCTTCAATTAGCTTTATTATCTCTTTTTTCCATTTGGTTAATTCTACTTTCGAAGAAGTTGTTTCCTTCAGACAATTTTTTCCTTCTTTTCCAAGTTGTTGACTTTCTCATGCCTACCTCTCATTTCTTTTTTCATTTTTCTTCTACCTCTCCTATTTGCCTTCTACAGTCTTTTACAAGCTCTTCTAAGAAGCTTCTTTGGGCTTGAGACTAACTCATGTCACTCTTTGACATTTCTTCTGTGCACATTTGTCCTCATCTCAGTTTGTATTTTGGTCTGCCCTGGCATCATAGCAACTTTCTATGGTCAAGGTTCTTTTCTTTTACTTGCTCATATTCTTTCCTTTTCTTTTGATATTTTCTCTTTTTTAACTTTTATGGTTGAGCTCTACTTCTAGGATAAAGGCAGCACTGTCCCAAGCTTCCTGTGGAACTCTGAGCCTTGGCTTCGAGCACAGGGGTGCTTTGTATTTGCAGAGAGTAGCTTTGCCTACTCTTTTCAGGAAACAGCCTGGTTTCCCAGTGTTTGCCTTTTGAGCTGGAAGCTACCCCACTGATTTGCTCTATTACTGAGCCAGGACTGAAAGTTTTAGCTGCTGATTTGCTGTGATTAAGACCCTCTCACGAGCTTTCCCAAAGTCTGTGTGAGCGATGATGAACACCCTTTTCACCCAAACAAGACTGCACTGTTTTTCCAGTCTATCTGGACCTGGAGAACTTGGTTTCATGTGGTTTTCAAGGAAAACTGCTCACATTTAAAAAATATTTAGAGTTATTTTCATTTTATATATATATACATATATACATACATATATATGTATTATTTAGAATTATTTTTCCATTGCATGCAAAGATAGTTTTCAACATTCAGCTTTTCAAAACCCTGTGTTCCAAGTTTTTCCTTCCTCCTTCTCTCTTTTCTTCCTCTTCAAGACATTTATATATAGGTTTAAGCATATGCAATTTTTCTAAACGTATTTTCATATTTATCATTCTGGACATTGTTTACATATTGAGAAAAGCTCTCATTACCACTTATTTGGAATATTACAGTAAATTTTTCCTGAATTCATTCTTCTCCTTTTAAATCAACTGTCTATCTCACTACCAGATAAATTTCCTTTTTTGGAAAATCTAGTCTTATTTCTCCGTTCAAAAAATTTTAGTGGTCCCTAAATTTTTAAGGTGAAACTATCTGATTTTACAAAACCCATCACTATTATGCCCATAGTATCTTATGTCATGATATCCATTTCAATGTGAAAACTACTTATTCTTTATTTCAAATACAGTCTCTATTTTCCTATTTTATGTCTGTGTGTATTATATCTCCTTTGTCTTCAAAGTCTTCCCTTGCCCTTTGCCTATTGATATTATGCCTATTCCGATAACAGAAAACAATCCTTCAAATACCATTTCTTTCAGAAAGCCTTCTGTGATTAACTCTCCCTTCCTCCAATCAATTCAATGAACAACCTTTTTCTCACATAGAGTCTAATATACTTGGCATATATTATTTTCAGTGATGTGCATGCATTATATCTCTGTAATAATGCTTCAAATTCCCCAAAGGCAAGCATCATACCTAATCCAAACTTTCTATTAATCCCAGGAACCCTAATACATAGATTTTTTTATTGATTTTTTTATTGAATTGTGCCTTTCTATCAAATTATAAATAGTTTCTGTGATATATTCAATTAAAAAGAGGATTAGAAATTCGTTTTCATATGTTTTAAGCGTTTCTACTTTACCCTGGTTCAGAAAGTTTAATCTAAATTTGTTTTATTCATAAAAGTTTTCTTCCCCTACTTCCCATGTAATACTAAATACAATATATTGAAATACAATGTGGAGATTGATAATGCTAATTAATAATTAAATACTGGAAAGATATTATTTATATTAATACAATACTATTGAAATGAAAATATATAACCCTCTGGACTGATTTCATCAATTGATAATTCTCATTGGCTTAGCAATGTTACTGCAGCATTTTCAAAAAGAAGATGCTGAAAAGGAATTTTGTAGGTATATCATTCAATTTAGAATGTGTGAGTAGCATCTAAATGTGTGAGTAGCATTTTGTTCCTGGGATTGTACAAACCAAATCAGTGACAAAGGTTTATTAGCAAAAATAAGAGTATCCCTATCTTGGCTTCTCTAGGACACAGTTGTTAGACGAAGGCCATATCATAGGCCATTTAATGAATACCTTTAAAATGTGGCAAAGGAAAAGTCTGATGGTGTAAAGAGCAATACTGCATAGGAACTAGAAACCTTACATCTGTGAACCAAGGTGAACTGAATGTGGTCTTACAGAATATGAAAATATTAAACATTGACATCTTCAGAGTCAGGGAAGTTAAATGGACATGAATGAATAAAATTAATTCACATGATCATTAGATATACTACTGTGGACTTTCCCATAGAGGCAATAGAGTAGCCCTCATACTCAAGAAAAAGTGAGCAAAGCAGTACTGGCATATAATCTCCAAAAGGACAGAATGATTTCTGTTCTTATCCAAGGCAAAATATACTCAGCACTGATGACAAGGAGGAAAAGTTTATCAGTTCTGTGATAATGCTTTAAAAAAGATATTACATTCATCAGAGGGAGTTGGAATGCCAAAGTAGATAAACAAAAACTAATAGAAACAATAGGTAAGTATGGCCGTGGAATGCAAAATAAAATAGAACAGAGACTAATAGAATTCTCACTGATCTTAGTAAAATCTTTCAGAAAATCAAAAAGGTGACTACACATGATATCACCAGATGGTCAATACTGAAATCATTTTGATTCTATAACTTGCAGCCAAAGGTAGAGAAGCTCCATATAATTAGCTTAAACAACAACTGAAGCTGATTGTGGCTTGGATCATGAGGTTTTTATTTCAAAATTCGGACTTGAAGGATGTTGGGAAAATTGTCAGATTGTATAGACATAATCTAAATAGCATCCTTTATGCATATGAAATGAAATTGACAAATTTAAGGGTTTGGATCTGATAGAATGCCTGAAGAACTATGAACAAAAAGTTTGCAATGTTATACAAGGTGCAACAATAACAAATCCTAAAGAAAAAGAAGAGCAAGATAAGCAAAAGAACTATATGACAAATCTTTACAAATAATTGAGAAAAGAAGTTAAAAAAAAGGGAAATGAGAAAGAGATATATCCAACTTAACATAGAATTCCAGAGAATAGCAAGGAGAAAATAAGGTTTTCTTAAATGAGCAATGCAAAAAAAATTAAAAAAAAAACAATAGAATTGGAAAAATAAGAGTTTTCATAAAAATTGATATAAGCAAATATGTTTTTGCAAAAAATATATATGAGAAAAAGCAAAAATGACAGGGAGAGATTGAGAAGAAGAGCAGAAATATGCAGAAAGAAACTACAAAAGAAATATCTGAACACCAACTCTTAACATTAATGTTATGAGCATTACTCTAGAATCAGATATCTAAGAGAATAAAATCAAGCAGACTTATGAAGTATTTCTAACAATAAGGTGAATGGAATTCTAGGGGATCTATTTAAAATCCTAAAAGATGATGCTGTTAAAGTATTGTACATGTTTTCAACATGCTAGCAAAAATTTGGAAAACTCAACAGTAGCCAGCAGATTGGAAAAGATCAGTTTACATTCCAATCTTTAAGAAGGGCAATAACAATAAATCTTTAAATTACCAAACAATCACACTCTTTTCACAAATTATCTAAGTTATGATAAGATTCTGGAAACTAGGCTTTGGTAATACGTGAACTAAGAATTACCAGGAAAACAGGCTGGTTTTCAGAGGCAGAAAAATTAACATACCATGCCTTTTGTCACCCCTCCCCTACCACATGTTTTATCCCCTTTCCCTCCTATTGCCTTATTAAGATATATTTATCTAATACTCTAAGTGGAGTGTGTGTATGTATGTATTTGTGTATTCTTCTATCTTAGAACTTCCAATGAGAATGACGTCCAAGCATTTCTCACACCACACCAGCATTTCCCCCTTTACTATAAAAGCTCTTCCCTAAGTGATTTTTACGTTGGAAAATTTCTCCATTTTACCTTTACTTTTCTCCTTCTTCCTAGTCCATCTTGCTTTTCCACTTCTTCATTGATTGATGCATTCTTTCAATCAGTGTTTCCCCCTCTGTTTCTAGAATATTGGAGCAGTTTTCCTTAATGACGTCTTGTAGAATGCTATCCAGGCTTTTTTTTTTTTTTTTTGCTCATGGTCTTCAGGTAAGCCAATAACTTTTAAATTTTCTTTTCTGGATCTATTTTTCCAGTTCAGCTGTTTTTCCAATGAAGTATTTCAAATTTTCTTCTGTTTTTTGTTAATTCTTTTTAGTTTGTTTGACTGATTTCTTGCTGTCTTATAGAATCAATAACTTCCATTTGCTCCATTCTAGTTTTTAATGTGTGATTTTCTGGTGTTAGTTTTTCTATCTTTTTTTTCCATTCAGTTAATTCTACTGTTGAAGATTTTTTTTTTGCATTTGGCCAATTGTATTTTTTATTTTCCTCAGTCAGTTTTTTCCTTCCTTTTCCAAGCTGTTGACTCTCTCTTGCATATCTCTCATTTCTTTTCCCATTTTCCTTCTACCTCACTTATTTTCCTTTTAAAGTATTTTATGAACACTTCCAACAAGACTCTTTGAGCATGAGATCAATTCATTATACTCTGAGATTTCTGTGGACATTTTGTCCTCATATGACTTGGTGTTTTGGTTCCTGTCACCATATTATGGTGAAGGTTCTTTTTGGTTTCTTCCTCATTTTCTTTCCTTTTCTTTTGGTGTTTCCCTTTATTTTTTCCTGAGGCAATTGGGATTAAGTGACTTACCCAAGGTCACACAGCTAGGAAGTGTTAAAATGTCTAAGGTCAGATTTGAACTCAGGTCCTCCTGACTTCAGGGCTGGTGCTCTATCCACTGCACCACCTAGCTGCTCACCCTCTCCTGCCTTTTTTTTTTTTTTTACTTTTAAGTTTGATCTCTGCTTCTGGGGTTTGTCCCAAGGTTCCTGGGCAGTTCTGAGCTTTGGCTTTGAGCACAGCGCCCCTTTGTGTTTGTGGGGGGTAGCTTTGTCTGCTTTTTCAGAAACATCCTGGTTTTCCGGATTTTACCTTGTGCTCTGAGACTGGAAGCTGTCCCCTGTTGTGCTCCTCTGCTGAGCCAGGACTGAGGGGCTTAGATGCTGATTTGTGGTGATCATATCCTCTTATCAGCTTTCTCAAAGGCTATCTGACCTGAGCTGAACACCCTTTTCATCCCAGTGAGACTGACCTTTCTTGAAGTTTTTCTAGGCCACCTTGAGCTGGAGAGTGATTTCATTTTATCAGACTGTTTTCATGTGATTTTTGAGGATAACTGTAAAAGCTCAAGCAACTTCCTGGCTTCACTCCACCATCATGGATTCATCCTGGAAGTGTGTGGTTGCTTTAGTGTGGGAACAAAAAAAAAGGTCTCATTCTGATCTTTTTTTGACTCTACTACTCCAAAAATTTATTTGAGGCATTATTTTAAAGTTTTTTGGAGGAAAATGTGGAGAGAGTTCATAAAGTTTGATGTCTGTGTTCTGCCATTTTTTCTCTTTCTTTCGCTGATGCTTTCTAAGTAGATATGAATCCCAATTTTTTCTAGAGTTAAAGAACTAAACACTTTCTATGCAGTCTAAATTTATCATTCTAGAAAAAGCTGTGATCACCCAAAACTACTTAGTTCTTCCAGAAACTATATGAATACTTATACAGAATTGGTAAATAAGATGAGTCAAATATAGGAAAAATACCTTTAAGCCTTATTTCCTTCCAAATAAACCAAGGATTAGCAAAATTCTAACTTTCTCTGTCAAATGATCCAGTGCCCCAGTGACTAGCTAGTTCTTCTATTAGGGATCAGACATAATTTGTACCTTTTATTTAAACATTTGTGTTTTAGTAGTTTTGGAGTACGTTATCAGAACATTCTCTGAGCTCACTTTGATTTGAAAAAGGAAAGAAAAAATATTATGTTAAGATGTCACTATCAAGATTGAATATCCTTTCTGCTCTTTTATAAGCAGAAATATTTCATTGAGTAGGTATATTGCCTGGACTGATTTAGGAGCTTGGGGGAGATTCTAAGTCATTCTGCATGCTTAATAAATTAGAGAAAAGATTAAGATACAGTAAACTTAAGCATTCAAAGCACAAGCACAGCACACTAATTCACCAAAGACATTATTTTTTTGAACCATTGAGAGTTTCCTCTTAGAAAAATTGTGTAACTCTATTGTTGTGATTGTCAGTAGAATCATGCAAGTGGGAATTAAGTTAGAAAGATATTTTGGCCACAAAGCCCTCAGCAGTAAAACGAATCAAGTTTAAAAGTTTCAGGATTTAGAGAGTCAATGTGTTTACAAAAAAAAGAGAGAGAAAGAAGAGAAAAAAAAGTTATCATTGCTAAAGAGTTCATGAGAGTACAGAAAATGAATCAGATGGGAAAAAATAAGGTATCTGAGGATCGCATGCTGAGATGATCTTGTTTCAACAGACTAAATCAAATGTTGTAAAAGATCATAACATCTGTTGGGAAAAATAGAGTGCTAAGGATTCTCATGCAAAAAGTCTTTGTTAAAGTAACAATTACACAAAAAAATATTGGCTAGTTTTCTTTGTTGTTTTCAACTTGTACAACACAAACTAAATGGAGAAAGATCTGATTTCAGTGCCAGAAAATTACTGAACCTTAGAAGTGCTTTAAGCAGTTTTGGAAATTCCTAAGTTACAGGAAGGTACTAATTTATATTAGGAGAGAATAGTTTCTAATATAGGAGTTCCATACATAAATGAAATGAATAACAATTCTAGTGTCTTGATTCTTATTGACTTTTATATTTTTGTGATCTATAGATATCTATTAAAATGTAAATTTATACATAGATGTATCTGTAACTAGATAAATATAATATAATATTTATATTATGCATAATAATATAAGAATTAAATATCAAACATATATGCCTAAAATATACATAGATATAAAATCTTTATATTTCCATCAATCTATAATAATAGTTGTCTCTGTATACCAATTAATTCTTCTTAGAGAGAGTCATTAGAAAACTGGAAGATTAAGAAATTTGTCTCTAGAATTCCCAATTTCTCCTTTCTCTGTCATTTTCTTCTTCTGTCATATCTTTCCTCATTCATATATCTAGGGCATTCATACTTTTCTCTGTACTATTTATTCCCTACCAAAACATGCTTTTCAGGGGGGCGGAGCCAAGATGGCAAACTGCAGACAGCCTTCTCTGTGAACTCCTGGAACCTTCCCTCAGGCCCAGACAAAGTGAGCCTTCAAACTGGTTTTTGAGTGAGGGACCCGCCAAACATTTGGACTACAACACACTTCTATCAAAAATCTACCTTGAAAGAAATCCCGGAGAAGGTTACCCTCAGGGGAAATCAGGCCGCTGGTCCAATCAGACTCCAGCCAGGGCGGAAGTCAGGGCTGCCATACAGGAGTGGATTTTAGGCACCCAGGAAGCCCCTGGGAGACACCTGGGCCACTTTGCTCTGCTTGCGGGCAGGTGCTTTGGCAGATCTGCCTTTGGTAAAGGGTGGATCGAGAGCAGCTGAAAACGTGGTCCTAGTGCGAATCTAGCCACACCAGCCTCAGACCGGAAGTCAACTCGGCAAACTGCCCCAGGGCAAATACAAATTGTTGCAGTTTTCTCTGCTTTTGACCAATATCCCAACTTTAAATCATGAGCAAGAAGCAGAAGAGAGCTCTCACCATAGAAAGCTTTTACAGAGAAAAAAAATAGAACAGTCCCCAGATCCTGACATTGTGAAAACAATCCCAGATGAAGCCACAAAGGCAGACTTAAGTTGGTCTCCCTTTCAAAAGGCTTACTTGGAAGACTGCATTAAGAATCTCAAAAGAGAGCTAGAAGAAGAATGGGGAAATAAATTGAGATCAGGGCAACAGAAATATCAAAAACTGGAAAATAGGACTGGTGAATTGGAAAAAGAAAACAGTTCACTGAAAAACAAAATTGGTGAATTGGAAAAAATCACCAATTCACTGGAAAATAAAAATGGTGAACTGAAAAACAAAATTGGTGAATTGGAAAAAGACAACAATTCACTGAAAAATAAAACTGGCAAAATGGAAAAAGAATGCATTGAATCAAGAAACTCAATTGGCCAGCTGCAAAAGGAGCTAAAAAAGATAACTGAAGGAAATAATACTTTAATAATTAAAATTGAACAAATAGAAGTAAATGACTAAATAAGACTTCAAGAATCAGTTAAACAAAAACAAAAAATGAAAAAATAGAAGAAAATATGAAATCTCTCCTAGGAAAAAGAAATGACTTGGAAAACAGATCCAGGAGAGACAATTTAAGGATTATCGGACTCCCTGAAAGCCACGATGAAAAAAAAAAAAAAACCTGGATGCTATCTTCCAGGAAATCATGAAAAATAATTGCCCTGATGTTTTAGAATCAGAAGGCAAAATTGGCATTGAAAGAATTCACTGATCATCTCCAGAAAGAGACCCCAAAACTAAAATCCCAAGGAATATCGTGGCCAAATTTCAGGACTATCGCACCAAGGAAAAGATATTGCAAGCAGCTAGAAAGAAACAGTTCAAATACCAAGGAACTGTAATTAGAATTACACACAATCTGTCAGCTTCCACTTTAAAGGATCGAAGGGCCTGGAACCAGATATTCCGAAAGGCAAAAGAACTTGGATTACAGCCTAGAATAAATTATCCAGCTAGAATGAGCATCATCTTCCAGGGAAGAAGATGGTCATTCAATGATACAGGAGAATTTCACCTATTTCTAATGAAAAGACCAGATCTGAA
>JAJPUD010028390.1:0-13323 GCA_023553655.1 Myrmecobius fasciatus
AATATCTTTGCCACAAAAACCCTACAAGAGGATATAAATGGTTGTGTTCAACTGAACATCCAAGAATTCCTTTGCTGTTGCTAGCATTTGCAGAACTACATTGAATCCTAGTGGGAGAAATGGGCATCCTTGCTTCACCTTGTATTAGAAAGGTTATATATATACCAGGAATGTAGGGAGGGTCCAATAGTAGGAAAACTATTAGCATAATTGACTACATCAGTAACCAAATGAACAAAAACCATATGATTATCTCAATAGATGCAGACAAAGCATTTGATAAAACCCAACATGCCTTTTATTAAAAACACTAGAGAACATAGGAATAAATGGACTTTTCCTTAAAATACTCAGTAGCATCCATTTAAAACCAGCAGCTAGCATCATATGTAATGGCAATAACCTGGAACCATTCCCAATAAGATCAGGAGTAAAACAAGGTTGCCCACTATCACCATTTCTAGAAATGCTACCTTTGGCAATAAGAGAAGAAAAATAGATTAAAGGAATTAGAGTAGGTCATGAAAAAAACAAATTATCACTCTTTGCAGATGACATGATGGTATTCCTAGAGAAACCTAGAGAATCAACTAAAGAATTATTAGAAATAATTCACGACTTTAGCAATGTTGCAGGATACAAAAGAAATTCACATAAATCATCAGCATTTTTATACATCACTAACAAAATCCAACAGCAAGAGATACAAAGGGAAATTCCATTAAAAATATCTGCCGACAGTATAAAATATTTGGGAATATATCTGCTAAGGGAAAGTCAGGACCGATACGAGCAAAATTACAAAACATTTTCCACACAAATAAACTCAGATCTAAACAACTGGAAAAATATCAAGTGCTCTTGGATGGGTCCAGCGAATATAATAAAGATGACAATACTACCTAAATTCATCTATTTATTTAGTGCTGTACCAATCAGACTCCCAAGAAATCATTTCACTGACATTGAATAATTAACAACGAAATTCATCTAGATGACAAAAGATCAAGAATTTCAAGGAAATTAATGGGGGGAAAAGTAAATGAAGGTGCCCTAGCTATACCACATGTCAAATTATATTAGAAAGCAGTGGTCATCAAAACCATATGGTACTGGCTAAGAAACAGAGTAGTTGATCAGGGGAATAGGTTAGGCTCACAAGACAAAATAATCAATGACTATAGTAATCTAGTGTTTCACAAACCTAAAGATGCCAACTTTTGGGAAAAGAACTACTCACTATTTCACAAACACTGCTGGGAAAATTAGAAACTTCTATGGAAGAACCAAGGCATTGACCCACATTTACAACCATATACCAAGATAAGATCGAAATGGATTCATGATCTAGATGTAAAGAATGATATTATAAACAAATTAGAACAATGTAGGATGGTTTACCTCTCAGTCCTGTGGAGGAGGAAGGAATTTGTGACCAAAGAAGAACTAGAGATCAGCATTAATCACAAAATAGATCATTTTGACTATATCAAGTTAAAAACTTTTTGTACAAAAAAAAAAAAAACAAAACAAACGAATGCAGACAAGATTACAAGGAAAGCAACAAACTGGGAAAACATTTTTTACATTCAAAGGTTCTGATAAAGGCCTCATTTCTAAAATACATAGAGAATTAATTCAATTTTTTTAAGAATTCAAGCCTTCCTCCCATCAATAAATGGTGAAAGGATATGAGCAGACTATTTTCAGATGAAGAAATTCAAAGTATTTGTAGTCTTATGAAAAGGTACTCCAAATCACTATTGATCAGAAAACTGCAAATTAAGACAACCCTGAGGTACCACTACACACCTGTCAGATTGGCTAAGATGACAGGAAAATATAATGATGAATGTTGGAGGAGATGTGGGAAAACTGGGTCACTAATACATTGTTGGTGGAACTGTGAATGGATCCAACCATTCTGGAGAGCAATTTGGAACTATGCTCAAAAAGTTATCAAACTGTGCATGCCCTTTGATCCAGCAGTATTTCTATTGGGCCTATATCCCAAAGAGATCTTAAAGGAGGGAAAGGGATCCACATGTGCAAGAATGTTTGTGGCAGCCCTTTTTGTAGTGGCTAGAAACTGGAAACTGAATGGATGCCCGTTGATTGGAGAATGGCTGAATAAATTAAGGTATATGAATGCTATGGAATATTATTGTTCTGTAAGAAATAACCAGCAGGATGATTTCAGAGACGCCTGGAGAGACTTGCATGAACTGATGCTGAGTGGAATGAGCCGAACCAGGAGATCATTATCCATGGCAACACCAATATTATATGATGATCACTTCTGAAGGACATTGCTCGCTTCAACAATGAGGTGATTCAAATTAGTTCCTATTGTTCAGTGATGAAGATATTCATCGAGAGAGAGGCCTGTGGAAACTGAGTGTGGACCACAAGACAGCATTTTAATGCTTTCTGTGAATATTTCCTTGCATTTTGTTTTCCTTCTTAGGTTGGTGTCTTTTTTTCTCTCTCTTTCTAGATCTGATGTTTCTTGTGCAGTAAGATAACTGTATAGATATGTATACATATATTGGGTCTGTCATATAATTTAACATATTTAGCATGTATTAGATTACCTGTCATCTAGAGGTCGGGGTGGGGGAAAAGAGGGGAAAAGCTTGGAACAAAAAAAAAGTTTTGCAAAGGTCAATGTAGAAAAATCATTCATATGTTCTCTAAATAAAAAGCTTTTAATTAAAAAAAAACAGGGGAAAAAAACCCAAAACCTGTGTTTCTGCAGGAATCTGTTCTGTTCCTTATCTTCCCCTTCTGTTTATCTTTATATTACACTTACCCAAAACTGATGACTCCATGTAAGAGTCCTGTGGATGCTCAGAACATCTTTTGTTTATGAATTTGAATGCTAAGACATTTGGAGCGTATATCTAAATGTATACAAGAGACGTTGTGAAGGAAGAAGTAATAGGTGTTAATGGTTTGGAGTGGCAGAGTAAGGGAGAAAGAAAAATCAAGGTTGTGAACCTTGATGAATTTGTTTTGGGGTATGTTGGGTTTAAGTTGTCTATGAGATATACATCTCAAGATTCGAAGCAGTCAGTGGAGATGCTGGACTGGAGGTGAGAAGACATGTTAGAGAGGGCCAAAGAGATCTAAGTCATCTGCCAAAAGGCGACAATTGAATCCACAGAAGTTGAAAAGATCACCCAGTGAAGGAGTATGGAGGGAGAAGATATTTTAAAGCCTGAGTTTGCAAAATGAATAGACTGGATTAGATAGTTTCTGAGTTCCTTCCAGCTCCATATCCATGCTCTCCTGACCAGCCTTGGTAAGTGCATCCAGAAAAGGTTTGCCCACCAAGGATGAATGTCTCTGGCTTTGTTAATTTATTAGAGGCAGCTGGATGTTATAGTGGATTCACTGCTAGAGCTGGGTCTAGGAGGATCTTCCTAAGTTCAAATTTAGCCTCAGACCATTCTGAACTGGGATCAAGCCATGTGACCTTCCAGTTAACCTTTGTCTGCTCAGGCTGCTTATGCAGAACATGAGAACAATACCAATTCCTATATCCTAATGATGTGATGATTACATGGATAATAGTTGTCAAAGTGCTCAACATAGTCTCTGACACCTAGTGTTGTAAAAATGTTGGCTGCTATTGTTTAGACAGGGGACACAGGAAGGTGTCATATTGGGTCAGGAAGCACTGCTATCTGGTGGCTATAGAGCATCTCTTCCTTTGACCTGGTGGGACCAAACTAGAGCAATAATTGCTTTCCAATCCAATCCAGTCCCTAAGTATTGATCAAACACTTCCTATGTTCTTGGACATTTCCTAAGTGCCGGGGATAGAGGTACAATAAACCAAGTCATCTCTGCTCACAAGATTCACTAAGCCTTTCTTCCATTCTTTATTCTGACTTTCAACAATGTATTGGTCTGAAGGAGGAGCAAGCATGGAAAGGTAGCCAAGGGCAGCCCATTCTTACAGGTGAAGCCCCTGGCCCCCTATTCTGAAAGATTCCCAAGTATTCTCAGCACTGACACATTCATTCGTTTAGACTGTGGGGAGCTCGGGAAGTTGCTGAACTCATTTCCTGAGAAATGAAGTCCGACGACATAAGTGGGATCCAGACAAAGCAAATGGGGAAGCTCCTGCCTAAAGTTAACCTTATACATAGACTGAATCAGTCTTTCCATGAAGGACGATGTGAGGGATAGAGAGTGAATTTATTTGTTGCTTTAATTTCATTCACTGCGATACCAATCATACTACCAAAGAATTAATTTATAGAAGTAGTAAAACAACAAAATTCAAGGAAAACAAAAGTGAATCAATGATAAAAAAAAGGTTAAAGAAGGTGGCCTGCATATACTTTTACATACATGTGTGTGTGTTCATAAGTGTTTGTGACTGTGTGAAGCACCAAAAAGCATTATATAGGCTATAAAATTGTGCATATCTTTTGACCTAACAATATCTCTGAGGTTTGTATCCCAAAAAGATCAAAGAAAAGGGGGAAAGGATCTATCTGTACAAAAACATCTATAGGAGCAGTTTTGGTAGGGACAAAACATTGCAAATTGAGGGGATTCCCATCAATTGGAGAATGGCCAAAAGAGTTGTGGTATATGGTTCTGAATATTATTGTACTATAAGAAATGACCATCAGGTTCCAGAAAAACCTGGGAAGATTTGGATGAACTGACCGAAAGGAAAGTGAACAGAACCAGGAGAATATTGTATACAGCAACAGCAATTTTGTAAAAATGGTAGCCCCCAAAGCTACTGCTATTCAAGGTTAATTAAGAAAGACATATTTTCCAAATGAGAGACATATACTCTGCCTTGGTCAGTTTAGTGCATTATATCTTAGAGAAGACAAAGACAAGCTGGGGCTTGTTCCAAAGGCAGCAATGAAAATGGTGAGAGGAACCAAGAATATTCAGACCTGAGAGAGGACTTAAGAAGGACCAAATTTTAGCCACATTCACGTCCATGAAGGGCTGTCACTGTGGAAGAGATATTAAAATTCAGTCTGGTTCCCCTTAAATAACGTATCCAACTAGAATGACCATTATCTTCCAGGAAAAAAGGTGGACATTTAATGATATAGGTGAATTTCACCTCTTTCTAATGAAAATATCAGATCTGGCCAAAAAATTTGACCTCCAAACACAGAACTCAAGAGAAGCATAAAAAGGTAAAAAGGAAGGACTCTTAAGAACTATATTTCTGCTATGGTTATCCTTAAAGAATGGGGGTATAATTTGATTTCATTTTGATAATATGAAAAAGAAACTAGAAGTGGAAGGGGTATCATACTGGAAAAGACGGAAAAAGAAGTAAAATAAGATTTTAAAAAAGGTAAAAATAAGGTAAAATCTCATGATTTTACCATGAAGAAACAAAGAAAACCTAATATAACTGAGGGAAAGAAAAGAGGGGGATAAGCATTGTGTGAATCTTACTCTCATCAGATTGGGCTCTAAAAGAGTATATCAGACACATTTACTTTCACAGAGAAACTTTTCCCTCCTCATAGGGAAGCAGGAGGGAAAGGGGGAAAAGAAAGGGAAAGACTAATAGAAGGGAAAACAGAAGAATTAAGGGAAAGGTGTAAAAAAAGAGGGAGGGGCTCCAAAGGGGGAGGACTGTTTGAGGGAGGTGGTGATCAAAAGCAAAATACTAGGGAGGGGGGAAGGGAAAAAAGGGAAAGGGAAAACAAAAATATACATTTGGGTAAATAAGATGGCAGGAAATGCAGAATTAGTTATTTTAACTGTTAATGTGAAGGGGATGAACTCTGCCATAAAGCAGAAGTGTATAGTTGACTGGATTAAAAGCCAAAATCCAACAATATGTTGTTTATAAGAAACACATCTAAGGCATAGAGATACATACAGAGTGAAGGTAAAGGGCTGGAGAAGAATCTATTATGCTTCAGGTGAACAAAAAAAATCAGGGGGAGCAATCCTGATTTCAGTTCAAGTAAAAGCAAAGATAGATCTAATTAAATGAGATAAGGAAGGAAACTATGTTTTACTAAAGGGTACCATAGACAATGAAGCAATATCAATGCTAATCACATATGCACCAAGTGGTATAGTATCCAAATTCCTAGACCAGAAGTTAAGAGAAATGCAAGAAGAAATAGACAGCAAAACTATACTAGTGGGGGATCTCAACCTTGCTCTCTCAGAATTAGTTAAATGACACCACAACATAAATAAGAAAGAAGTTAGGGAGATAAACAAATTATAAGAAAATTTAGGTATGATAGCTCTTTCAAAAAAATTGAATGTAGACAGAAGGGAGTTTACTTTTTTCTCTGTGGTTCATGGAACCTATACAAAAATTGACCATGTGTTAGGGCATAAACCCCTCAAAATCAAATGCAGAAAGGCAGAAATACTAAATGCATCTTTTTCAGATTATGATGCAATAAAAATCATATGCAATATAAGGCCAGGAGAAAATAAATCAAATATAATTGCAAATTAAATAATCTAATTCTAAAGATCGAATGGGTGAAAAGGAAAATCATAGGCACAATCAATAATTTCATCGAAGAGAATAACAATAATGAATAAACTATGGTATATGAACGTTATGGAATATTATTGTTCTGTAAGAAATGACCAACAGGAGGATTTCAGAGAGGACTGGAGAGACTTGCATGAACTGATGCTGAGTGAAATCAGCAGAACCAGGAGAACATTATACACAGCAACAAGACTATACGATGATCAATTTTGATGGACATGGTTCTCTTCAACAATGATGTGATTCAAACCAGTTGTTCAGCGATGAAGATAGTCATATACATCCAGAGAGAGAGGCCTGTGGGAACTGAGTGTGAACCACAACACAGCATTTTAACGCTTTATGTGAATATTTCCATGCATTTTGTTTTCCTTCTTAGATTGTTTTTTTTCTTCTTCTCTTTCTAGATCTGATGTTTCTTGTGCAGTAAGATAACTGTATACATATGTATACATGTATTGTATTTGTCATATAATTTATCGTATTTAGCATGTATTAGATTACCTGTCATCTAGGGGTGGGGTGGGGGGAAGAAGGGGAAAAGCTTGGGAAAAAAAAAGTTTTTGCAAAGGTCAATGTTGAAAAATCACTCATATATTTGTAAATAAAAAGCTTTATATATAAAAAAAGAGAATAACAATAATGAGACAACATACCAAAATTTGTAAGATATGGCCAAAGTGGTTATAAAAAGTAATTTAATATCTCTAGATGCTTACTTACATAAAATAGAGAAAGAGAAGATTAATGAAATGAGCTAACTATTTAAAAAGCTAGAAAAAGAATATATTAAAAACCCTCAATTCAATACCAAATTGGAAAATCTGAAAATACAAGGTGAGATTAATAAAATTAAAAAAAAGAAAACTATCGAATTAATAAATAAAACTAAGAGTTGGCTTTATGAAAAAACCAACAAAATAGATAAGCCTTTAGTTAATTTGACTAGAAAAGGAAAGAGGAAAATCAAACTGTTAGTCTCAAAAATGATAAGGGAGAACTTCCCACCAATGAAGAGGATATTAGAGCAATAATTGGGAGTTACTTTACCCAACTTTATGCCAACAAATTTGATAATCTAAATGAAATGGAACAATACCTACAAAAATATAGACTGCCCACGTTAACAGAAGAGGAAAAAATATTTAAATTGCCCCATTTTAGAAAAAAGAAATAGAACAAGCTATTAATAAACTCCCTAAGAAAAAATCTCCAGAGCCAGTTAGATTGGCATGTCAGTTCTACCAAACATTCAAAGAATAATTATTTCCAATACTATATAAACTATTTGAAAAAATAAGGAAAGAAGGTGTACTACCAAATTTCTTCTATGACACAGACATGGTGCTGATAGCTAAACCAGGGTAAACAGTGAAAGAAACTAGAGACCAATTTCCTTAATATATATTCGTGCAAAAAATCTTAAATAAGATATTAGCAATGAAATTACAGGAAGTCATCCCCAGGATAATACACTATGAGCAAGTAGGATTTATATGGAAGTAGGAAGAATGCAGGAATGGTTCAATATTAGGGAAAGTACTAGCATAATTGACTATATCAATAATCAAATTAACAAAAAACATATAATTATCTCAATAGATGCCAAAAAAGCATTTAATAAAATCCAACACCCATTCCTATTAAAAACACTAGAGAGATGGGAATAAATGGGTTTATCATTATAATAATTAGTAGCATCTACTTAAAACCATCAGCAAGCATCCTATGTAATGGGGACAAACTAGAACCATTCCCAGTAAGATCAGGAGTGAAACAAGACTGCCACTGTCACCCTTACTATTTAATATCATATTAGAAATGTTAGCTTTGGCAATAAGAGAAGAAAAAGAGATTAAAGGAATTAGAGTGTGTAATGAGGAAACCAAATTCTCACTCTTTGCAGATGACATGACGGTATTTAGAAAACCCTAGAGACTCAACTAAAAAACTCCTAGAAAGAATTCACAACTTAAACAAAGTTGCAGAATACAAAATAAATCCACATAAATCATCAGCATTTTTATATATTACCAACAAAGTTCAGCAGCAAGAGATACAAAAAGAAATACCACTCAAAATAACGGATGACAGGATAAAATATTTGGGAATCAATCTGCCAAGGAAAAGTCAGGAACTATACAAACTAAACTACAAAACACTTTGCACACAAATAAAGTCAGACCTCCTCAACTGGAAAAACATCAAGTGCTCATGGGTAGGCAGAGAGAATATAATAAAAATGGCAGTACTACCCAAACTAATGTACTTATTTAGTGCCATACCAAACTCCCAAGAAACTATTTTACAGATCTAGAAAACATAGTAGCAAAGTTCATTTGGAAGAACAAAAGTTCAAGAAGTTCTTGGGAATTAATGAAAAAAAAAAGATTGATGAAGGTGGTCTTCCTGTACGAGAACTAAAACTATATTATAAAGCAGCAGTCATCAAAACCATTTGGTACTGGCTGAGAAATAGAGCAGTCGATCAGTGGCATAGGATAAGATATCAGGACAATCTAGGCAATAATTATAGCAATCTAGTGTTTGAAAAACCGAAAGACCCCAACTTTTGGGATAAGTACTCACTATTCCACAAAAACTGCTGGGAAAATTGGAAACTTGTGTGGAAGAAATTAGGGCTTGACCCACACCTAACTACACATGTCAAGATAAGATCTAAATGGGTTCATGATCTAGATATAAAGAGTGATATTATAAGAAAGTTAGAGAAACACAGGATGGTTTACCTCTGAGAACTGTGGAGATGGAATAAATTTAGGCCCAAAGAAAAAATGGAACTCTTAATTGAACACGAGATAGATAATTTTGATTATATTAGGTTTAAAAGTTTTGTACAAACAAAACTAATGCAGACAAGATTAGGAGGGAAGCAATAAATTGGGAAATCATATTTACATTTAATGTTTCTGATAAAGGCCTCATTTCTAAAATATATAGAGAATTGTCTCATATTTATAAGAATTCAAGCCACTCTCAAATAGATAAATGGTCAAAGGATATGAGCAGACAATTTTCAGATGATGAAATTAAAACCATCTGTAGTCATATGAAAAGGTGCTCCAAATCACTACTGATCAGAGAAATGTAAATGAAGACAACTCTGAGGTACCACTACACATATGTCAGATTGGCTAAAATGACAGGAAAAGGTAATGATGAATTTTGGAGGGGATGTGGGAAAACTGGGACACTCATACATTGCTGGTGGAATTGCGAATGGATTCAACCATTCTGGAGAACAATCTGGAACTATGGTCAAAAAGTTAGCAAACTCTGCATACCCTTTGACCCAGCAGTGTTTCTACTGGGCCTATATCCCAAAGAGATCTTAGAGGTGGGAAAGGGCCCCACATGTGCAAGAAAGTTTGTGGCAGCCCTTTTTGTAGTGGCTAGAAACTGGAAATTGAAAGGATGCCCATCATTTGGAGAGTGTCTGAATAAATTATGGTATATGAATGTTTTGGAATATTATTGTTTTCCCTGTTTTTTTTATTAAAAGCTTTTTATTTACAGAACATATGAGTGATTCTTCTACATTGACCTTTGCAAAACTTTTTTTTGTTCCAAGCTTTTCCCCTCCTTTCCCCCACCTCCACCCCTAGATGACAGGTAATCTAATACATGATAAATATGTTAAATTATATGAAAAATCCAATATATGTTTGCATATATATACAGTTATCTTACTGCACAAGAAACATCAGATCTAGAAAGAAAGAAATAAAAACAACAACAACCTAAGAAGGAAAACAAAATGCAAGGAGATATTCATAGAAAGCGTTAAAATGCTGTGTTGTGGTCCACACTCAGTTTTCCCAGGCTTCTCTCTAGATGCATATAACTTTCTTCATTGCTGAACAATAAGGACTTTTTTGAATCACATCATTGTTGAAGAGAACCATGTGCATGAGAATTGATCATCTTATAGTGTTGTTGCCGTGTATAATGATCTCCTGGTTCTGCTCCTTTTGCTCAGCATCAGTCCATGTAGGTCTCTCCAGGCCTCTCTGAAATCATCTTCTTGGTCGTTTCTTATAGAACAATAATATTCCATAATATTCGTATACCATAATTTGTTCAGCCATTCTCCAATTGAGGGGCATCCATTCAGTTTCCAGTTTCTAGCCACTACAAAAAGGACTGCCACAAACATTCTTGCACATGTGGGTCCCTTTCCTTCCTTTGTGATTTCTTTGGGATATAAGCCCAAGAGAAACACTGCTGGGTCAAAGGGCATGCATAGTTTGACAAATTTTTGAGCAGTGTAGTGGTACCTCAGACTTGTCTTAATTTGCATTTCTCTCATCAATAGTGATCTGGGGCACTTTTTTATATGACTAGAAATGGTTTTAATTTCGTCATCTGAAAACTGTTCATATCAGGACTGATGGATTTTGGAAAAAAAAAGTGAAAGGAAACAGAATGCAATTTACTTTTTTTCTCAGCATTCCATTGAACATATACAAAAATTGACCATGTGTTAGGGCATAAAAATGTCAAAATCAAATGCAGAAAAACATAAATATTAAATCTACTTTTTTTCAGACCATGATGCAAGGAAAATTACATGCAATGTAAGGCCAGGATAAAATAAAAAGAAAATTAATTGGAAATTAAATAATCTAAACTTAAAGAATGAATGGGTGAAAGAGCAAATCACAGACTCCATCAACAATTTCATGCAGGAGAATGACAGTAATGAGGCAACATACCAAAATTTGTGAGATACAGCTAAAGCGGTTTTAAGGGGTAATTTTATATCTCTAGATGCTTACGTGCATAAAATAGAGAAAGAGAAGATCACTAATTTGGGCTTACAATTAAAAAAGTTAGAAAAAGAACAAATTAAAACCTCTCAATTCAATACCAAATTGGAAATTCTGAAAAATAAAAGGAAAGATTAATGAAATTGAAAATGAGAAAAAATCAAATTAATAAATAAAATATGAGTTGATTTTATAAAAAAAACAACAAAATAGATAAGCCTTTCATTAATTTAATTAGAAAAAGGAAGGAAGAAAATCAAATTCTTACTCTCAAAAATGAAAAGGGAAAACTTTCCACCAACAAAGAGGTACTTAGAGCAATAAGTAGGAGTTTCTTTGCCCAACTTTATGCCAATAAATTTGATAATGTAAATGTAAATGAAAAGGTCAAGAATTTCAAGGGAATTAATGAAAAAGAAAAGGCTGATGAGAGTGGCTTTGCTGTACCAGATCTAAAACCATATTTTAAAGCAGCGGTCATCAAAACCATTTTGTATTGACTAAGAAACAGAGTAGACAATCAGTGGACTAGGATAGGATCACAGGACAAACTAGGCAATAACTATAGTAGTCTAGTGTTTGGTCAACCCAAACCAGACCCCAAACTATATTATGAAGCAGCAGCCATGAAAACCAATGGGTACTGGTCAGAAACAGAGAGGTTCTTCAGGGGAATCGGTTAGATTCAGAAGACACAACAGTCTATGGTTTGAGTAATCTGATGTTTGGCAAACCCCAAAACCCCAGCTTCTGGAAAAAGATCTCACCATTTCACAAAAATCACTGGGAAAATTGGAAAATAGTATGGCAGAAACTCGCCACTGAAAAACATCTAACACCCTTTATCAAGATATGGTCAAAATGGGGTCATGATTTAGACGTAAAGAGTGACACTGTAAGCGAATTTTTAAAAAAAGGACAATCTACCCCTCAGATCTGGGGAGAAGGAAGAAATTTATGCCCAAAGAAGAACTAGAGACCATTATGAAAGCTGAAATGGACACTTCTGAGAACATGAAACTCGAAATCAACAAATGCCATGTTCACATCATTTTTGTGGGGTTTTTTTGTTTGTTTGTTTTAATCTCTCCCATAGTTATTCCCTTTCTCTCTGATTTTTTTCTCCCAACACGATTCATAAAGCAGTGTGTGCTAAAGTAAACAAAAAAAATTAAAAATAAAATAAAATTAAGCAATAAATACAACCACATTATTAATTAATTAAAAACCAATAACTGGTAAATCGATAAGTTGATTATCAATTAATTAAATTGATAGAATGACATTAATTACTAGCTCAACAAAATTTAATGAATTAATAAACTAATAAACTATGTAAGGCATTGAAGCTAATTAACAAAAGCTTGAGAGAATTAATAAATTAAAAAAAAGATTGATGGGATTATTAAGTTCATAACTAAAATTATTAATTAAAATTATCAAAAATAAATCAATTAAAGACTAGATCCTCAAACAATGTCTCTTCCTTGGGCCCTGGGTGAGGCATGAGAACACATGCATCTGAATCCTTGTGGCTTTGCCATTTACTACTATGTAATTCAATTAATAAAATTAATCAATTACAGGTAGAATAATTATTGAATTCATACGTCTATTCTATTAATCATTAGTTTGTAAAATTAATTAACTGAATAAATAGTAAAGTTTAATAACTATAAATGAATGTAATTTAGTTCAAATTAGTGGAGTATTTGTTGGATAAATTAATTTAATCAGTAAAAAAGTCAACAAATTTAATGATTGATGAAAATTTTTTTAAATTAAAATTAACCAGATAAATTAATGGAAACTCAATAGAAAAATCCAAAAGCAATGAGACTCTCCTTGGCTCTCTCTTACTATCTCTTTTTTATTTTCTGACTTTTCCTCTCTCTCTCTCTTTTCCCTGTTTTTCTATGTCTGATTCTTCCTCTATTTTTCACTCTCTTTAACTCTGGCTCTATCTCCTCTCTCTCTCTCTCTCTCTCTCTCTCTCTCTCTCTCTCTCTC
>JAJPUD010028391.1:0-14725 GCA_023553655.1 Myrmecobius fasciatus
CTTTCTGATTATACTCATATCTTTCATCACAAAGTGAGCATGATCTAAGGTCCTATCTTTTCTATTTAAGTCACGAGAGCATAAAAGTCTGAGGCTCATTGTTTGGGAAGTGTCTCTTTTTTTCTTATATTCACAGTCCTAATATGAGAAGTATCCTTTTCCCCCCAAACCATTCATGTATTGAAGTCTGCTTCATTTTTCATGGTCCATAGTAAGTACTGCTTCCATGAAATTGTTTCTAAGTACTAAAATCTATATTAGTTTGAATTTCTTATCTATCTTATTATCTTATCTTATCTATCTAGTCTCAGATATCACTATATTTCAGTTGTCTACTAAGCCATACTTATTGTATGAAACCTGAAACAACTACATTTGACTAATACTGTTAGCAAGAAGCATAATCATTTTGCCTTTTACATAGTTAACTGTATCAGACAATATTCATAATTTTAGGTCAGACACATAATTCCTGAAAATTAAAATGACTTACAAAATAGAGCTTAAATATTTCTTTAATTTCACTGAATAAAGTGAAAAAAATAGAGCTTTTTAAAGGTTAAAGCTAAAATTTTATTTAAGATGACACAAGTTATTCCGGAATAATGGGAAGAAGTTCTAATTTTTCATTTGTTTCAAGGAAGAATCTGGAACTTTTCCAAAATGTCAGAATTAAATACAGAAACAATTTCCATTCTCCCATTTCTAGCGGCAGATTTGCAGTTATGAATGTGAACTGTTCATTAGCAGCCATTCAATTTACCATTCTCAAAATTACAACTGCAATTTAAAAAAAACTTTATGTAATGCATTTTGCCATGAACAGATGTCTTCAATCACCAGTTTCACATCATTTCTTCTTGTTTTCATGAACAAGAACATTAAATAAATTTAAACCTAAATTTACTGAATACTTTTCTGTAATAGCACTTTGGATAATGAAGTTTTTATTAATAAATATCTAAGCAAAGCACAGTGCCTTACAAAAAGAAAGCATTTAATAAATATTTGTTGAATTGAATATTTGTTAAATAAATAAGGAATATTCCTTTATAGAAATCTTTACAAAATATAAAAACATCCAAGAAAACTCTATTTTAATTCATCAGAAAACACACAAGAAGAATTAAAATTATTGCAGAATCAATCATGTATATAATTTTCAATTGAATAGAAAACATTTTTTAAAAAGCCAAAATCTATAGCTACATTAAGTAAACTATGTTTTCATTTTCATATTTCTAACACAGGCTGTTTAATAAACAGCTCTCACATCATTCAATATGTTTGGATATTTAAGCATATGCATTTTACACATCTTACTTTGCTTTGATATTATTTGCAGATCACTAATTTGTTTTATCCCTGTTCCAGAATTATGAAGTGTGGACAAAGTAATAACTTCATGTCAGTAATTATTGATAAACATCATCACTCATTATTAGAAAAGGATTTGGAATATTCTTTAGAATATTCTTTAATTTCTTTAAGAAAAAGTTTTAGTGGATAGTTAGCCCTGGAGACAGGAAGACCTAGGTTGAAGCCCTACTACCTCTTATAGATATTGGCTCTGTGCTTCTGAAAAACTTATTAAACTTTTTATTGCTCTAGACAACACTAAGAGTAAGATGAAGAGAAGATGCTGATGTGTTGGTGAAGGAATTTTCCTCATCTGGAAAGATGAGGCTTTATACATGTAAAAGTATATGCATGGGTTTGATGTTGTTCAGTCATTTTTTTTTGTCCAATTTTTTGTGACCTCATTTGGGATTTTCTAGGTAAAGCTATTGAAGTGGTTTGCCATTTCCTTCTCTGGCAAATTAATTAAATGATTAGACTGAGGCAAAAAAGGTTAAGTAACTTTCCCAGGATCACACAGTTAGCAAGTGTCTGAAACCAGATATGAACTTGATAAGATCTTCCTGACTTCAGACCTGGCACTTTATCCACTGTACCACCACACTGCCAATATATGCAAATGTAGGTGTATGCTTATGTATCTCTGTCTCTTTATATTTATATCTATCTGCCAGAGGTCCCCTAGAAACTTTCAAGAACTTCAAGGATATTTTGGAAGTTTCCGGGGAGTTAATCCCTGGGATGGTGGGCTCATTCAGGCTTAGTACATGTCCATATGGACAGATATATATGAATAGGGACATAGATATGTAGATATATGTATATGTAGTATTATACATGGAAGCATATTATAATAAATAGCATGTTGTAGGCAATTCTGTTACTCTTAGATTTGGACTCAAGAAGATATGGTTTCAAGCAATTTTGATACTTACTAGTTAGGTGCCCATAGTAGGCAAATAATTTAACTTGAGTGAACCTCAGGAAAATATCAAAGACTATAAATTATATACAGATTGTAATATGTAAAGTAAAGTAGAAGATGGGGGCAAAATGATATATTTTTAGGTATTAAGGACCATTTTACACCTTCATTTTTCTGAGTAAGTTATGCTGGAAAATACTTGCTAGCTCTAGATTATAATTAGATGCAAATAGACTTAATTTTGCCCCATCACTCCACCATAAGGGTAGGAGAGGCAGGACTAGTCCTATTGGAGGAGGGGAATGGCACTTCTCTCCTGGACCTATCACACATTTCCGGGAAATCTGTTGCTAACTCATTCATTTGAAGGCCAGGCTTTATTGATTAATAGGTTGGGTTTTCCTCTGTAGTCACACAGCTACTTTGCTAGAATCTATTAAATTTAGCCTTAAAAGGGAAATCCATAGTGGATAGAGAATGGGCTACAAACACCTTGGTTCAAATCTTAACCTGAAAGTACAGCATCTATATGACATTGCTTCATTTTTAATTGCTCTAGGCATTATAACAATGATAAGCAGTAGCATAAGTGCCAATATACATTGAGAATGGGAGCTTCTGCATTTATTTATTCCCTAAGCCAATGAAAGCACTGGTTCAGCCTCATTGCTCTGTTAAATGTAGAAAAATAAATGGAGTTCCATTGCAGTGTATACAGTAATCTAAACCACTAGTTAACTTTACCTTTTATTATTGAACCAAGAATTGTATATTACCTCTCTAATGAAAAGAGCCTTTCAAACTTTTTAGAGAACATTAAAGCTAGGAATTCTCTCAAAAGCTATTAGATACAAATTAAAAATTGTTAATATCAGATACCATGGAAAGGCAGCATATTTGGGTAAATAAATAGCTAGACTTGGTGTTAAGAAAACTTTGGTTCTAGTCCCACCATTGATACTTCCTGGCTATGTGACTTTGGGTCCCTTAAATTCTCAATGTCCCTAGAAATTATAAGACTCTAAGATGCTGCACTGGTCCCTGTATTGGTAAAGAAAGTTTTTCTCTAAAATATTCCTGTGTCACTGAAATCACAAATCTAATTCAACATTTCTATAAGGCAAAACATTAAAAAACCTATTTTCTTGATAAGAAAAAAAATAAACGTTTTTGTTTGTTTCTTTGTTCTTAGAGAAACCATCAGTGGGGTCAGATACTTTGCTATATATATGTAATGACTTAAAACCAAACTTGGGTTATGGGAGGGACTAAGTATTAGAAATGTAATTTAATTAGGGCTATATTTACACTTCTACTGTCAACTATAATAATTTGCTTGTTTGAACTGAGATCCTTTTAGATTATTTCAGTCATTATGTTAGCAAGTGATAATTGGCTTGAATTTTACAATCCTATGTAAAGGACAGCCATATTTTCTAATGAAAGCCCAAGCTCAGTCAATATATACAGAATAAAAGTTTCTCATGAAGCACAACATTTTACATAAGCTAGAAATAATTTTTCCCAGTGAAATTTGATTCAATTCAACAAACATTTATTGAGCTTTCTATTTATCTGGAAAGCACTGTGAAAGAAGGGATACAGAAATTAGAAAGACATAGTCCTTTTTCTCAAGGAGCTTACATTCTAGTACAGAAACAAAAGCAAGCAAGCCACTAATTACAATGCATAAAGCAGTTTATGACCCTCTAAATAGGACTTGACTTTGGGATACATTGTTATTTTTTGTATTGTGAATAGAGTAGCATTTGTTCAAGTTGCTCTTTAATCTTTCTGTACACATATGTGGGTAGTGGCAAATTTCAAACTTTATGAATGGTAACTGTATATACATGATGCATGTATATACATGTGTGCATATACACACATAATAAGAGATGAAGAACATTATACTGCTCTCCACCATGATTATTAATGTTGACTCTCCCATATTTTTCTCCATATAATCTTTACTGTGCCCATTAAAAATCTGTACATATTTTTCATTTTTTCATGTAAACCAGTTATTATAATGTCCAAATATACTTGTTATTGAGGTGCCAGATTACCTTTGAAAACATGGAAGTGAACACACACAAAGCTGGCAAAAAATGACAGTAGTCATTTTTGACACTATGTCAAACCTCTAAAGACTAGTTTATATAAGAATTAAATGAGTTCATAAATTGTAGAAGTTGGTCCCTTGTCTAGTCACATATAATGTTATATTCAATATTAATCTTTTAATTTTTAAACTTTAAAAATTAAACTTTTAAGTATAGTAATGGAGCTGAAGTATAGTATAGCAATAAGCCTAGTAATTAAATAAAAGAAATAAAGGGCAAAAATAGCCTTAATCAATAGTAACTTTTAATATTCTAATTAGTAAGTGACCAGGAGTGTTAAAAATGCAAATACCTAAGTAATTTAGAATTATCCATTGCTATTTCTTATATAGTAATACACTCCTTTTCTGAACTATTAGAATTAAAGAGAACCGGTTTCTAAATCCATATAATTTGCAACAGTGCTTGAACATTCAATGTGAGGTTTTTCATTAAAATCGCATATTAACAAAATGATCTTTTATCATACCCATTCAATTAAAATGTGTGCATTCTTTTAGAGACATCACATTTTCCTCTCGATTGCTTATATAATGCAAAAAAAGAATCTATATAATCATTTAAACATACTGTAAGACTCAAGAAGAAGAAAATACCCATGTTTTCTGAAGGGCACATTAGAATGGATATGGTGTAGACCAAAAGGAAGTCAAAAGCATTATGTGTGACCAATGACAATATCATAATGTTTTGAATGTCTATACCACAGGCCAGTCCATTGCAATTAAACAATTAAATTCAACAAACTTTTATTAAGTATCTAATATACGCAAGGCATTGATAACAAATAAAACAAGACACCCAAACAATTCCTACTCCCAAATACCTTACATTTTATAAATATAATACAGAATCAGTAGTGAAAAAAGGGCATGGGAGTTATCAGATTCTGTCTTAGATTATTTGAGAAGAAAGTGACCACTAATAGCTGGAAGTCTTAGGCTGGGCTTCATGGAGAAGGTGGCACTTGAATTGATAATAAAGAAGTCTAAGAGATAGAGTTTGAACAAAATACATTCCAGTTATGAGGGATGACTTATCAGAGCAGTTGCAAAGAGACAGCCTTAAAACATAGCTTTATACAAAATAACTTCTATAATATATGAACTCATATAAATCTATAGCATTTGTAAAAAAAATTTTCTTCCTCAACATATGGATGTGTTTAAAACAATTGGAAATTTGTTTTAAAATGAGTCTAAATAATTTTTAGTTAATCTATTTGACTAAATAACAACCATCAGAAGAATATTAAATGATCCAAGTGAATTGCATTATGCTTTTATTACTTCATATATGTGTGTAGTAGGAGACTAGTATGAAGACATGGATGTACATTACTATTTACTTGGAGCCCAAGCTGGATAGGTTTTACACTACCTCAGAAACCTTCAACGAGCATTTAGAGTACCCAAAGGGTAGGAGATGAGGGAAGTACAAAGATGAGATGAGCCTGTTAGAGACAGACACAAGACAGAGCAAAATAAAGAAATATAAAGATGAATGACAAAATTACATACATGTACAATATACATCTACTCATGGGAACAGGAGATATGGAGAAAGAAAGAGTAAATATTCAGAAAATGTTGATTAGGTGAGCTCTATTTTAATAACGTGAAAAAGATGCAAGTAACACATCATAGAGGAAAATTAATAAGCCTATGAATAATTAATGAAATATAAGAAACAACCCACTAAACACATCATACTAAAACAGAGTCCAGAATCCAGCCTCATTCTATAATCGGAGAAAGACTAATAAGCCTACCTCATCTAAGTTAATAGATTCTACAAACATGTTTTTATTTGTTCATCAGCTCTCTACTGGACTATTTGCCTGTCATGTCACCTGAATCTTGATTCAGTAGGGTTTTACTGTTATTCTTGCCAGGTTAATTCTGTCAATTGCTTTACATTTTTAAAACAAATTTTCCCCTTTAGAATTTCTCCCTTAAATTCCCAAAAATTATTATTCTAACTTCTTCCTGCCTTCCTTCAAAAGGCAAAGTAAGATTAGGGGAATGACTTATTCTATTTCTTTTTGAGATCTATGATGAGTTTAAGAAACCAGGAAAGAGTACAAATATTTGAATGTAGAAAACCATTTTAAGGCCAATAGTAAAACAAAGCATAGTGTGTTTGAGACTCTACAATGACAAGATAGTTTCCCACAAGTCACTTAAATCAATCTCATTACTTCATATGCATACATTATTATTCTACTTGGTAGAAGCTGAATGAAGCTAGAGCAGTACACTCATGCTCCATAAGCAAATTTTCTTCAGTGGCCTATTGCTGCCCTGAGCATTGTTTCTCTAATTGTGGTTTGGATCCTTTGAGGTCTTCTGTAGTTCATGCTGGGATTTTAATCAGTGGCACCATTATGGAATTAAGAAGACTAGGGATGAGGAAAAAATATGTATATACTCAAAGGAAATAAATTGAAAATTAGTAAAGAAAATAGAGAACAGTGAAATGACTATGACAGAAACAAATTATAGGAGCTGGGTCATAAAAAGAGAGAACACAATAGTTCATTTTCAGGGTAATCAGAGGTATATAATGTAATAGAGTTCTAATTCTAACTCTTCACCTCTTTGAATATGCAGTGTGCTAATATACATGGATTTGTTTTCTGGGTCATCTATGACAAGAAGTCTAGATATAATGTAAAAAATTTATTTTTAGCTAGATCCTTTTGGCTTCAAAGGAATAATTCAAATACTCTCAATACATTTATTTTAAGCACTTTTCACCAACACCCTTTCCAGGGCTCTAAAGTCAAAGTCGATATTATTTTTCTATAATTTTTTTCTGTTATTATGCCAAATGCAACTGTCACTTTTTATTGGAACATCAGAATCAGGCATCTAATTCTCACAGTTTTGATGCTTAATGAAAAGTGAAAGTTAAACACAGCATGGTGGCATTAAAAATGCATGGTAAATCCATAGCACTCTGACATCTTAGCCCTGTAGAGAATATGCAGAAAACAAAAGAAAATTGTATGAAGTATAAAGCAAGTGGATTAGATGTTGAGACTCACTACCAAAAGTTGCTAAAAATGAAAAACTGAAAAGTTCAAACTTGGGGTGGGGGAATCACTCCCTGTCCCCAATCCTGAGAGTCCAATCCATAGGATGGGAGCTCACAAAAAGGATGCCTTAGGAGGAATTTACATTTGAATGTTTTCTAATGGTTAGCATGTTCAGAAGAGGCAAGTAGTTGGAGGAGGGAGAAATAATATTCTATATGTCTCCCTTGTCCTAACATCAGTTGGCTTTGGGGAGACTGCAATTTATTCTTTTCAGAAGAATATAAACATCCAGAATGAGGTAAAGACCTTTATTTATACTCTTGGGGGAAATTGGAATAGGTCTTAGTGTTTCTAATCACCTTCAACTTAAAGAATTTGTCTCCTATAATTTGGAGAAAAAAATTAGTCAATAATTTTGCATGAAACATTCTATTGTTAGAATTTTTAAAATAGTGATTTGATATAGGAAGGAGATGTTATTTTCACCCTTTGAAAATGACTTCAATGATATGCATTATTGTATGTACTACTGTTTACATCTGTAGTCTATACTACAGTCTACATCCATGGAAAGAATATTGATAACAGAGGACCTAGGTTCAAATTCTGGTTTTGTCACTTAGCTATGGTCTTAAACAAGTCATTAAGTCTCAATTGGTTTCAGTTTTCTTATTAGTGAAATGAGAGGTTGGACTAACTAGCCTCAGAGATCCTTCTAACTTTAAATCTATGATATAATGAGCTATTGTAAGATGTAATATGAAATTTATACTAAAATCTATAAAAATCATGTGTTTTCCTCCATTATTCATAGTTTTTCAATTTTTAGAGCCTTTAAAATAAATCAAGAATTCTATTAGTAAGGTGTTTTGTACTTTGTTGCTTGATGAGAGTTTTATTTTCCTGAATAGTGAATCTTATGCATGTTTTCAGAACCCCACATACATATATAATTATGTAAAGTATGTAGGGGAACAAAACAGAACCACAAAAGGTGTTAACAAAGCTCCCAAAGAAAACCATTTCTTACAGCACACTGCAAATGCTCCTTAATCAGTTGTTATAAATCATATTAGAAATATTGCTGGCTTCTCACTACCGTAAAGTGTGACTTGCTGTGGAGCTACATGAACAAAGATTAAAGCTGGGTGGTAGAATTGTTTTAGAATTATTCTGAATCAAATTCACAGTAGCTATCTATTTAATCTGAAACAAGTTTACCACTAAAATACATGAAATACATACTGAAACTTTATGTTATAGTAAGAGTTCCAGTAGTAGTAGACTTAGGGCAATATTGACCACTGTAACTTCATCTACAGATGTTAACTGAGTGAGTTGGTTTAGACAATTTAGGTTAAAGAGATATAATCAAATAAAGCATTATTTTTATTCATTTTATCTACAACCTATTAATCCATTTACTTCTCTCTGTTTCTGTCCCTGTCTCTCTCTCTCTTTCTGTTAGTTAGCAAAAGCTATCCTTAGAAAAATTAAGAGAGACAAGCATAATACATCTATACTACAAGGTTAATGCCTCTTTAAATGAGCCCTTAACGTACATTGCAACTTCTAAAATAGAAGTTATTGTCCATGATAAAAAGTTTCTACCAAAAGGAAAATGTCTACTTTTCAGAAAATTACTTTGGGCCTTATGTAGACCAAATTGAAACAGGTTAGCTGAATTTTTCTTTTTTTCTGTCAGTTCCTTTGGCATTATTGTAGACATGACCAAACAGTTAAAAGAGTTAAAATATCCATTTCTGGTTTCTGAAAGTCATCATTCTAAATAGATACTGGCATTACATGCACAATGAAAATATTCTACTTATAATAAGTTATCCTAAGGTCTTTTAAATATAGAAACTCCAATGTTTTAACATTTGTTAGTGGCCATATGTTTCAGAAAGCAAATTTGCAGTCCATCAGTCTATGAATGTCTTATTGGGACATTATGGCAGGGATATGGTTTAAATATACAATGTAGTAAAAAAGAAAAAAGAAAGTGAAATATTCTCTAAAATTTACAAATGCATGCTTATGTGTCATAACCTACCCATAACACTCCATTTTAAAAATAAAATTTTATGTGTAACTTTTGTTTTTACATTACCTACATCTTCTACCATATGCTCCCCAATAACAAATAATAAAAAAGGAAGAAAAAGTTCAGCAAAACTAAGCAACATTTATTTAAAAACAGTCTGACATTATATGTGATGTTCCACACCTATGGTCACCCATGTCTGTAAAGATGTGTGGAGAATATGCAGAGAAATGTCTTCTCATTTCTCTTTTTTGAAGACAAGGTTTGTCATAATAATTTTATAATGTTTTATTTCAATTGTTTTCTTTTTCTTTTTTTTAGTATTTCCATCTACAATTTTTTGCAGTCATTTTTCTGATTCTGTTTCGTTTACTATCAGTTCATAAAAGTCTTTCTACGCTTCTCTGTATCCATCTTATTTTTCATCTTATTTCTTATAGCACAGTAATATTCCATGAATGTACCACAATTTGCCCAGCCTTTCCCTAATCAATGGGCATTTACTCTAATTCTTTTTCCATCACAAAAAGTACTTCTTTAAAGATTCTTTTGTGTATATGAGGTATTTTTGTCAGTGTTCTCCTTATGGCTAGTAGTAGACTCTTTGGGGCAAAGAATATGGACATTTTAATCACGTAATTTCTTCACATAATTCAAAACTTTTTTAGAATATTTGGACTAATTCACAAAGCCACCAATAATGCATTAGTGTGCCAGTCTTTTAACAACCCCTCCAACATTCCACAATGCTTAATGAATTTTATAAATATACACAGAAAAATCCATTTCTCAATACAAAGACAATGCTATGGTTCACTGGATTTTTTTTAAAGAGAAGATTGATGTAGGAGATAGATACTGGATTCAATAAAATCTAGGTTTACAAACTGCTTTGATAATTAATAGCTATGACTCTATCAAACCCCTCCTAGTTTTAGTTTCTTTATCAGTAAAATGGAGATAATATCTGTAATGCCTACCACATGGAGCTGCTGTGAGACTCAAAAGAGATCATGCATCTATGGTGTTTTATAAAAATAATAATCATTACAGTGCTATATTAAAGCAATTATTTAAAAATTACATGGGTATCAATAAGTAGACAGGCAATTTAGAGAACAAGTCCTATATAATTCAATGGCTTAATTATCTCCATCTATTTGCAAAAGATTTTTTCCTGAATATTTGTATATGTATATGTATCACACATGGGTAAGAGCAGTAAGAAACATTATGTTTCATATATACATAAAACAAAATCTGTAAAAAATTTTTGTCTGTACACATTTTAAAAAAGGAATTTTTAAAGTTTTTAAGAATAGTTTTTCCACTGCCCCTCCAAAAATGACATACCACCCATATATCAAATAAGCATGTTTTGGTCTTACAGTAGAACTTACAGTGTGAATGCCAACTTACAAAAAGTTGGAAATGGTGGACAGATCATATATACTCACTCTCACCTTCATTCCATATTTGTTACAACTTCATTTTTCTAGGCAGGACTTTTCAGGGAGATGCATGGCAGTAGAAATTCTAAGCTATTGCTCCACAATGCCTTAATATTGGAAGGGGAAGAGCACTAAAGGAAAGCAAAGAGACACTGCAGGGATAGCCTGAAGCAAATCATAAGTGGCATGGTATAATTACTGATAACCCAAAATCAATGGCATATAATGAATTTATCATTAAAAAGTAGGCTTCCCTTTTTAACAAAAAATATTATCCTCCATGTGAACCAGAGATACAGAACTGCAAAGAGCAATGATGCTATTTCCAGGATCCAGGGATATCATTAAAAAAATTATTTTTTTTCCAGGGGGAGGCAGACAATGTGTAATGGACTGTGGACTATTCATATTCATTTTTAGTTATATGATCTGCAATAGGAATACTTTGCCCTTTAGCAGCTTTTAAATTACTCCTAGAAAATGTGTAGCCAATTGGCTTTCCTCACACAAGCTTAATAAGGAATTTTATTATGAGGGAATGAAAACTTATTGCACCAGTTAAGGCAATATATCCCTAGCCTTCAAATTTAACCCTTGTACAAGCGCTATATGCATGAATTAATTGAGACTTTCAGGAAACTCAATCCATTTTACCATAAGAAATACATTCAATATAATCTGTCAAGCAGAAGTCAAGGTTTGAAACACAGTGAAAAGACATTTACCATTCTTATCCATGGAGTTTGGTTCTGACTGCTTCTTGCCAATGTCAGCAAAAGATCGAACAATAGGAATCCTATTGGTCAGCTTTTTCTGGTTCTGATGGTGATGCTGCTTCATTAGGGCTTCATGGACTCTGTGACGGACATCCTCACTGAGCTGCCCTGAGCTTACTTGTTGGTCAAGAACCATGTCTGAAGAGAGACAAACAACTTTATGAAAAGCCACATTTATATCATGTGAGTGTAGACTGCAACTTTTGAATTTAAATGAAAACATGCAAAATTATAGCACTCTCATTAGGTTAAGAAGGAATTATTTTAAAATTTCCAAAGATTTCTTTATTGGTGATGATTTGTCTTTTCTATGAGGAATTGTTGAACAATACAGATTGGACATTTTCACAATATAAGGTATCTAAGAAATGTTAAAGTTACAGAATGGTATATGGGATAGAGGACCTGCCTTAAAAGCAAAAAGATCTGAATTCAAACCCTGCCTCTAACTCATTCCAGCTGTATGACCCTGGGCAAGTCATTTAACATCTCATTGTTCTAGGCAATTCTCTAAAAGTCCAAATTACAGATGAGTTGTGGATCTGTATCTGTTGGAGATGTCCAGTCAGGAGTTTTTCACAGTGATGAATCATATTTACAAACCTTACCCCAAATTCTCCATAAAATAAAATTGTTCAATAGCTTTACAGAGCAAAATGGTGCACTGAGAAAGTGCATTCAAATCTCAATCATCCCCATTATTGGCAAGGAGTAAGATAATAAATAAATAAATTACACACAGCTACACACACACACATAGAGAGAGAGATATACACATATACCCACACCTACCTATTTGATTTTGGAGAGTGTCATTGAATTTACATTATAAAACAGATGTTTGTCATGTTCAATTCACTTCAGACAAAATAGTGAAGTCACTGTGAAAACCTAATTCAAGAGGAGCTGGGAAGCTGTCCAGTTTTCCCAACAATATTGGGATCAGGCATCTCCCTCTTGCTGATATTAGGTTTGTCTTCTCTTAAAATATTCCTGTAGAAGTGTTTGGGTTTCAAAGAGTTTCAGGGATGGCAAAACAATTAAAAAAAGGTGAGGTGCCAACAAATCTGTATAATTAAGACATTAATCCTTAGTGTAAATAACGAGTGTCAGAGCCATCAACAAAGGAAGTGGTCAGTGGCTTAGATCTGAGAAAAAGGTTTTCTACAGGAAAATTTAATTTAGATACTTTATTGATAAATAATTTTTAAAATGATCATATTTGGTTCATATTTTGGAGGTGCACCAATATCTTCTTGGCAGAAGATAATAATTGACATAGTTAATTCAACAAATAGCCCTCATTTTAAAATATTATTAATTCAATATTGAATGAATGCTATGTGTGAATTACTTATTAAGTCCTTACTCTATGTCAGGCATTATACCAGGTTCTGAGGATAAAAAAAAGAGGGGGGGGGGAATCTGATCTTAAGGAATTTGCATTCTAATAGGGAAATAGGATATAGGGATATGACCTGTGATTTAGCTGATATAAAGATGAAGACATTTCTTATACGAATATAGGTCAGCACCTTCTCTGCAACTGATAGTCAGTCACAGATTCTGTGACATTATGAATTACCCAGGGTACTGTGAGATTATGAGACTTGTTTATATTCATACAGTCAGGATGTGATAGACTCAAACGCAGTTCTTCCTGGCTCCAAGGCCAACTATTTTTCCACTATTTGTAGCTTCCAGGTGAGGTGCAACATGTAAACAAATAAATACATATACAATGTAATGTAATTTAAGGAAGAAAAGAATGTTAACAACTAGTAGAGAGAATTTTACAGAGGAAATGGTGTCTCAGCTGAGTCTTGGAAAGAAGGATTCCAAAGAGGCTGAGATGAGAAAAAAAGTGCATTCTACATACAAAAGATGACTTAGGGGAAAGAAACTCCAAAGTATGGGGGCAAGATATGGATTGGAGGAAAAAACTCTGATATAGATGTTGAACTCCTTGAGAAAGGAAGAAGACGGATTTAGAGGCTAGCAAATCACAATAAGGATAGCTATTGAATGTTAAAGTTTGTCAAACACCTTACAAATAATTGTTATCTCATTTCATCCTTGCCACAATTCTGGGAAATAGGTGTGATAATTATCCTCATTTTTGTAGATGAGGAAATTGAAGCAGACAAATAAGTTACTTGCTTCTAAGATTGGGTTTGAACTCAAATTTTCCTGATTCCAGACCTGGCACTTACCTAGTATTCCAGCATCTAGTTGCAGCATCTGGACCAGATGGTATATATGGAAGGAGGGGTGATGGCAGAGATAGGATATGGAGGGAGCATGGAGCATCCTCTCCCCTATTTCTTTTCTATTGTACCATAGACATGAGAGAACAAGCAACAATATTGCAGAAGTGAGCTAGGGATAAACTATCTTCCAAAGAGAGTCAGGATTCTATTAATAACAGATGCTGGAAAGAATGTGGAAAATGAAAGACTGAAAATCAAGGGAAGCATGTCAATGAGATATTCCAGAGGTCACAATGAGCTGGGGAGGGGTAGGATTGAGCAGAAGAGAGTCCTGAGCTAGCAGTAGAAGGACCTTTTTGTATTGGGAAATGTAGACTGATTCACTGAGATAGGAGAAGCAGGAGGTGCCATAAATGCCAGTTGCTTGGCACCTTTATTTCCAGTACCCTAGGATGATGGTGCTAACATTATTATATTTCCTTGCTAAGCACTGCCAAATTAGAATTGGTAATAGCAGAGAGTTCTAGGTCTTCAGAAACTGGACTAAACACACATACCTAGCTCACATTACCTTTCAAGATGAAAAGGAATAAGCTGCATCCAGATGATATCCCAAACCCAGAATAGGCATATCCAGAGTTCTGCAATGCAAGCTACAAGTTTTAAAAAATTGTGTCCCAATATTTCATAGACAAGTTGTTTTTAACATTTTAAATTTATATCTTATATTTAATTAGACATTTATCATATGATGGGACAAGAAAGCAAGACCTCTTATTTTTCTCCATATA
>JAJPUD010028392.1:0-14725 GCA_023553655.1 Myrmecobius fasciatus
CACACACACACACACACACACACACACACACACACACACACACACACTCCTAAGTCATTATAGGGTTTGTTTTCATTCAAGGAAATTGCTGCATCCCATCCAAAACAGATCCTCTGTGTTTTGGAAGACTAAAAAGGGGGAAAGTAATCCAAAGTGAAAAACTGAAGCTGAGAACTAACTTTTGCTGTCTCTGTCTAGTACCTTTAGTTGCAGCAAATCATTTGAAGAATACAGAATGAAAATTTAAATAGTAACAATTAGGAGAAGGGTAAACTAGACTAGCATTCCATTGGATCAGTGCCATTTACAAAGACCATCACAAGGAATTTCACTATACTTATTCCAGCTCACCAAACACTGCAACTGCAACATGCTCTTAGGTTGGCCCCAGGTGAAACAAAGCCTCTCATTGTGAGTGCTTTGAGCTGATACAGAACAGAACAGACAGCTCATGAATCTTCAGTTTCCCTGAGTTGACACCTAGATCTTCAGTCCCATTCCACATTCTTGCCTTGTGATTCTGAGTCGTGTTTTGATGTCATTTGTGAGCTTGTAAGGTACAAGTTCATTGGGCAGAAGCTGCAGCTTTTAATCTGAGTGATCCTTCTCTTCTTGCATATTCTTAAACATGTCATTTCAGATGTTCGCCTCTATTTCTATAATGACTGTGTAGTAACAATTGAGCATTTTTCTTCCTATTTCTTCCCTTGGTGATTTTGGAGATACAAAATGAATTAGATAATAAGTTCGCCAGGGTACTTAGACCTCAGAGGCAGAGCTGAGTTAATTAGAGACTACCATATGGGATTCCAAGAATGAAGGAATTGTTTTAGATAGTGTTACCCTTTTTTTCATGTGATAAATGTTAGCAAATCCTCAATTATTAGGTGTTTTTTTCTAGAAGAGGTACCTTGACACAGTGGAAAAAGAGTTTCTCAGATTTCTAGACAACTTCAAAAGCATGTAAACTAGTGAAAAGCAAAGGATTTTGCTTCTAATAATGAATGGCTTCAACTCTTTCTACATTCTCTGATTATTGGCAAAGGCTAAAAGTGGATTTTTTGGCCTTCTGAACACTTCATTAATGAAATTGAAGGTTGGAGGCCTGATAGAGTATGTGTTCTGCAACAATTTGAATGCTTAGCCATGATTTCCCATGGTGTTGACTTGAAGAGGGAAAAAAGGAAGCAAAGTTGTCTCCAGTTCTAAAAGGCAGGAATATTTTTTAAAATTCAAACATGAAATAAACTACTTATGAGAAAATGACTGTAATACTGCCTCAGTTTTCAATGATAGAGGGATCTATTTAAAATACTCTGACATAAAAAATAAATCAGCTTTGACTTCAATTATGAAGTGCTAAAAGTAGCATTCTCTGATAGAAGAGGGTGGGTTTCCGGCTTCTTTTAATGATAAATATGCATGAAAAGAGTAATGTCACCATGGAAACAAAAACCTTCCTACATTTTTTCACAAGGCAAATGTTATAATGGAAACTTGGGATCTTTGCAAAAACAAACAGCTGAAGACCAAACTAGTAGGAAGGAAACATTGGTTTTATATTCTTTAGTTCCAGGTTCCCTTACCTCTACATTTATTTAGTGTCCTAGAGGACATCAAATGATGCTCACATTGGTGCTATTGCCTTATACTGTTAGTTTTGTTTTTTGAAATAGTTCATCAAGAATGCCAAAGAATTTTTCATACAATTGTTACATATTCTTGAATTCTTATCATTTTAGATGATCACACACTAACTAAAAAACTTGACTTCACTTTGCTAAACTTCTTGTGAAACAGATGAGACAAGATAGATTGTGTCACATGGATATAGTGAAAGGCATTTGCATAAAAATAATATCATTCCTTCCTATTTCTATCTTATTTTAAGTGAGGAATGATGGGGAATAAGAAGTAAAGTTTACATGCAATGATGTCACAGAGACAGGAGTTTATCCAAGGATTTCTAGAGTTTTTGATGTTAGGATATGGTCCTTATCATTCCTACTTATTACACTTAAAAGTGGAACTTGCTTTTATTGATGACATCCCTTGCTTTAGATCTTTTATCCACTGTGGCCCTTCAAATTCAGAATTTAAATATTTTTGTAGTTTCATTACTTTTTAAAATGAAGACTATTGGAGGCTTCTTCAATCCATCATCCTCCCCAAGGAGTATGGTATAGTCAAAAGTATATAATGAGGACTTACAACCTTAGTTTCTTTTTTTAGATCTACTATGTTACCTTGAGCAAGTTGCTAGCTGTTCTAAGTCTCTGGCATATGTCTTCCTTGAAAATAAAGACTGTTTATTTTTATCTTAGTACCCACTGTTGCCTAGTTCTTATTAAATATATGATAAATATTTTATTGATACTATCTGTAAAGAACAACAATAAGAAAAATTAACATGCATGTGGTACTTTAAAGCTTACAAAGTATTTTATATCCATTAACTCATTGGAGAAACAATGGTACAACATATAAAGTTTCAGACTTGCAATTACAAAAGACTGATTTCAAATTCTGACTTTTGATACTACCATTGTGAGCATGAACAAACCATTTAATTTATCTGAGCTTCTGCTTTTTCATCCATTTAACTGGGATCATAATAACTGAAATACATACTTCACAATTAGTTGTAAAGTTCAAATGTATTAATGTATATAAAGTGCTTTGCCAACCTTAGGGCACTATGTATTGTATTCATAATTGTGGTTCCAATTATTATTTTATTTTTTTTAATTTTTAAATTTTTAAAAATGACCTCAACAAATATTCATTAAATGTCTAGTATGTGCTGAAATATGAAAGTGTATCAAGTCAAAAAAACATTTACTAAGGTCTTACTAAGTGCCAGGCACTAAACTAAGGGATTCAGTCCCTGCCTGCGAAGAGCTCACTTTCTATTGAGAGAGACAATAGTCAAACAGCTATAGAAATTAAAAATAAATATAGACAGGGAAAATTGGGTGGAAAGTATCAGCTGTCCGGAGACTGGAAAAGGCTTCTTGCAGAAAGTAGGGTTTGAGCAGAATCTTAAAAAAAAAGTCAAGGAAGCTAAAAGGTAGAGTTGAGGAGGAAGAGTATGAACGATAGACAGTGAAAAGGTATAGAGCAGAGATAATACTAAAACAATATAAATGTAAAATATTATTTAATTATAGTGCTTCCCACTCCTAATAAAGACAATTAGCACTCAGAACAGTAATATAAAAGCTCCTATTAGTGACATTTAAAGTATGTTTTTACTATCCCAAGATATCATCTGATTGAAATATAAAAAATTCACAGACCATCTAGCTATACTGTTTCCATAAAATGGACTTGCAAATTCATGTATAGTCATTTTCATCCGATTTGCTTTGCATGCTTATTTATACATGTCTGTGTTTCGTCCTGTCATCAGAATTATAAGTAATTATGGAGATACCGATAAGGCAATTCAGTGTAGATCTTCAAATTTAAAACCGCTGAGGCAGACTCTTGCCGCAAGGGATTCCAACAAGTTTGGAATGGATGAGGATCTAATCCATTCCAGCACCACTCAACCTATGTGATCATATTGGCAGAAACCAAAGTTTGTTTAATAGAAATAAAGTATGACACTTCCCTACTCAGAGTCGTAAGATTTTAATTCAGAGGAATTCTAATTCTGGGAATATGTACTCAGCCCCTAAAGCTGCAGATACCTATTCTCTTCTTCCTGACAAAGCCTAAATTTGGATTTTAGCCCTCAGTTACAGTTGACTTTGCTTGGGAGAATGTAAATGAACTCTGAGTACACAACTTCTCTCTCAGTTTGTTAGAAATTTTCTTTAAATATTTACTTAAAAACAATTACATATGGACAGAGGGCACTTTCAAAATATTGTAAGTGGTAATGAAAATATACAATTTGTCTTTGAAGTCTAGAGACATCTTATTTATTATCTTTGAGAAAAGTGCTACTTAAACATAACACTTCTGATCTTTGTTTAAGTAGTAGTAGCTCATTCTCTCCCTTGATTATGTTCTTTCTTGTAATGTATTTAATTTTATATGCATATCTCATATGAACTAAGCAAGAGTATATTTTATGAAAGTAGGGAATTAGTTCATATTATATCAGTTCATTACTTTCATGTCTTCCACAATGCTAGGCACATTGGAGCATTGTACCAGGCATCTAGCAGATACTCAAATAAATTCAATTTAATTCTACACAGCAGGCTTTTATTAAGTGCAAATGCACTATGTGCAAAGCAATAGAATGACAAAGACAAAGTGAGTAGTAATTCCTTGCCCTCCTGAAGTTTACAGTTTACTGGATGATCCCATATGTAAATAGATAAATAGACACATGATAATTTAAAGAGAAAAAGAGAGAAAGAGGAGAGAAAATTTAATACTAGCAGGGAAATCTAAAAGGCTTCCAAGCACATAAGATAAATATTATAGGAAGGGAGAGATTCCATAAAGGCAGAGCTGTAGAAGAAGTATATTTCTAGGCCTGGGAAAAGGCAAGGAGATGGGAGATAGAAGATAAGACTCAGGGAACAGCAAATAGACAGATTTGGCTCAATAATTTGTGAAATTGAACAATTCATCTTTGCATAATTACACAGTTAATAAAGAAAATACAAAAAATCTTAATGAATAGAAAATATAAGCTTATATTTGAAATTTAATTTAAAAAAATTATATCCAGTTGCATACTGCTAGTGATGAATATAGCAAAATATCATAAAAGGCACGCTGAATCAGGAAAGATGAGTTTATGTCCAAGTTTTGCTATTAAATAGTGTGACTTCAAGAAAATCACAACATCTTCCTGATGCTCTATTTCCTCATCTGTAAAATGGAAAAAGTAGTACTTGTAACATCTACTTCACAGGATACTTGGGAAGAACTAGGGGAATAAGTATAAATTCTGTGACAATATATGTATTTTCAATCTGCTTTTTAAGTGTATGATACTTCCAAAGAATTTATTTTCTTGAGTTTTCTAACTTCTCTAAAAGCCTTTATTTGAACTTCATATGCATGATTCTAAGGCTGGCAGCCTCCCCCTCAGTGAAATTCTGGAGCACTTATTGTCTGTACCACTCATTAGATAATTAATCACATATTGCTTTGTGCTGTCTTGCAAGTTTTCATGTGTATAGGGATTGCTTTCTGACTAAATTGTAATCTCCTCAAGGGCAGAGGTCATAGCTAATGCTTCTTAGGAATTTCTAAAGCACCCAGTATAGTCCTAAGGACAAGGAACTATGGACATAGTAAGCAGTCAATAAATGTGTTTAATTGAATTTTAAAAGAGGAACATATATAGATGGCCCACTAAATGAAATCCATTCAGACTAATATGGGAGATGTAAGGCTTAATGCCAATCAAAAGCATGTGTATACACTACACAACAAGTAATTTTAAACAATAAAACAAAAGCTAATCTCCCCTTCACCCTCTACTTGATCCCCACTCAACTATTAATTGACTAAATTAATCTGTTGTTTTGACTTTGGAGGGTCTTAACTTCATTTGGTACCCAAATGGATTAAAGAAGTTTTTAGAATTTTGCATTTTAACCCCTTACTTGTATAATATTAAAACAACTTAGGTTTCAGTTTATCTCATTAATCGTTACAGCACATGCTTTTAGGCAAGTGGCTAAGGATGATCAAAGGGGGGAGGAAACATAAAATCTACTTTTCTAAAGTCACAATATTCAGTAGCAGATCCTGGACTTAAGTCCCAATTCAGTGTGATTTTAGGGGTTTTTTTATATTTATAATTACAAATGTGTAGTAGCCAGATAATTTTTAAGTTAAATTTTGAACCTGATCTTATATGGTTTTGATTATTGAATTTCCTATCATTATCTTCATTAATTGAATTCCTAGATTAGAGGCTTCAGATGTTTCCATTTTAAGTCCCTCTCCAAAAAAATCTTTTTAATCGTCCACTTCTAATAAAATACGAATGGATATAAAAACAGGAATGATAGCTCCAAAATTAAAGGCACTAATAACCTATTGGGGACAGGGAGAGGGAGGATTAGTATTATGGTGTCTGTCACATGGGAAGCTTAATGGATATCAGTTGACTAGCAAAAAGTATTATATAACAGGTGGGATAACTGTGAAGCAGTAGTCTGGTCAAAGTTCTGTAAGACGTGACAAGAGAGAACTAATTTTTATTTGAGGGATGGGCATCAGGACAAGCTCCAAGAAGATGTCACTTTAATTAGGTCTTAATAGAAGGTCAGGAGAAAAACAGAGTCCAGTCTAGATATAAAAACAGTTTGTGGAAAGATGTGGAGATGAGAGAAGACATGACAGGACAAAACTGGGGAAATGGCAATTGTCCAGTATGATTCAGACACAGAGCCCATAAAGGGAAATTGTCAAAAACTGGTTGGAAACATAAGTTAGAATCTGATTATATAGGACATTGAATGCCAGAATGAGGATCTTAGAAGGAATCCTTTAGCTATATGAGAGGAAGCCAACTAATTTTTTAATCAGAGCAGAACATAAATCATTATTTTTCATAGTCTTTAAAATACCATAAAATTTCAATTATCTATTCATCATGATTGGAGATCCCATTTGTAGATAGGAGACTATTGGCATTAATGAGTGATTTCAATTGTTTTACCACAAATTATACTATTTAAATTTCTTCAGTATCTCAGTTTTTTAGATAAGCCAAATTATTTTAGATGAAGTAGGGTTTTTGTTTTTTACTTTTGCACAAAATACTCAATTTTTAAAAAAAATGAATTTAACCACATCTTTCAAATGCCTTATATGCTTTTTCTTATAAACAGTACCATATTTTTAATAATAGCTTTTGATTTTTCAAAATATATGCAAAGATAGTTTTCAACATTCACCCTTGCAAAACCTTGTGTTCCAAAAATTTCTCCCTCTCTCTTTTTCTCGACCTCCCCCTTTCCCTAGATAGCAAGTAATCCAATATTGGTTAAACATGTGCAATTCTTCTAAACATATTTCCACATTTATTATTCTGCACAAGAAAAATCAGATCAAAAGGACAAAAAAATGAGAAAGAAAAGCACAAGCAAGCAAACCATAACAGCCAAAAAAAGGTGAAAATACTATGTTGTGATCCACATTCATCCCCATAGTCCTCTCTCTAGATTCAGATGACTCTCCATCACAAATCTATTGTAATTGGCAACAGGATTATATTTTTTCAACAGTCAATCCAAAGAGCACCTGGAAATAATCATCTTATTATTTTTACACTCACTAGATTATAGAGATAGAGATTATAGAGGGGATGAGAAGGACTTCAGGTAAGAGATAGCACTATGGCTGAGCTTTGAAGGAAATTAGGGATTTTTAAAAGACAGAGGTGAGAAAGCAGAGAATGCATTCTCAGAATGAGGCACATCTTTGCTAAATAAGGCATGCATATGGGTAAGGAATAATAACAAGGTAAGTTTGGCTTCATTGTAAAGTGGGTGAAAGGACTGTTTACTAAGTATAAAAAGAAAGGTTGAAGACAGATTGTGTAAAGGTTTATATGTAAAATAAAAGTTGGGATTTTTTAAATTTGTATTTTATTAGCCATTTTTGAGCTGGGAATATCACGGTTGGAACAATCCTTTAGGAATGAACATCATTGGTGGTGATGAGGGTGATTGGTTAGAGAGTGGACAGATTGGATAGAAGGGAACCAATTACAAATAAAAGGCTCTTGTACTGGTCCAGTCAAGAGGTGACAAAAGCCTAAACTAGGCAGTAGTCATATGAGAAAAGAAAAGAGGACCAATATGAGGGATATTATATTTGTAATATAAATGTAATAAAAAATAAATGTAAATAAAAATAAAATACATTACAATAAATTGTAATATAAATTATAAATAAATAAAATATAAATATTTAAGTGAATGTGGTATTGAAGGAAAGTAAAGAAATAAGAAAGACCATGAGGTGGTAAAACTGTGACTGAAAGGATCATGGTACCACTGACAAAAAACAAGGGAATGTTAGGGGGAAAGGGTATGTTTAATAGCCTAATAATAAATTCTATTTTGGACATGTTGATTTTGAGATACTTATGGTATAACCTTTTGGAGACATTGAAAAGTCAATTGATTGAGGCACTAGCTGGCAAGAGTAGATTGGATCTTGAGGGGAAGACCTGTGCTTACTAAAGCTGCACTTCAGTTCAGCTAATTGGGTGACTCTGGGCAAGTCACTTGACCACTCTGCTTCTGTTTCTTAATCTGAAAAATAGGGATAATAATAATACCTACCTTTCAGAATTGTTGTGAGGATCAAATGAGATAATATTTGTAAAGTGTTATATGAATGCTGGCTATCATCATCATTATAATTAAGTTGTAAACTGCAGCTCATGAGAGAGACTATGACTAGATATATAGATATGGCAGTTAACTATTGCAACGAGGTCAAGAAAGATGAAGACTAAGAAAAGGACCTCGGATTAGGCAACTGGGAGATCATTAGTAACTGTGGTGAGATCAGCTTCAATTGAAAAATAAGGTAAGAAGTCAGATTGTAAAAGATTGAGGAATGAGGGGCAAGGAGATTATGTGGAAATGATAAGTATAGATGATTTTTTTGTTTGGTTTTGTTTTGTTTTCCCCCCTAGAAGTTTGCCTGTGATACCAACCTGAAGAGATGCTAGGGCTAAGTAAGGGCTGATTTATTATGATTGTGATTATGATTATCATTTTGATATCATCATTTGAGGATGAAGTAGACTGTTTCTCTCTGACTTGGAGGGAGTTTATAGATAAGGTGAGAATGAAGATTAGAAAGAGGGGATGAATCAGTGTGGGTGGGGATTCTGCTAGAGGGAACAAAGAAATAGACTCCAGAATACAACAGGTTAGAGCTGACCTTAGGTAAAGAAAAAGATCACCTTTTCATTAGAGATGACAATAAAGGAGATAACGAAGTTATCAAGGGATTTTGAGAGCTAAGATATGAGACAAATGAAGAAGCAGTTGAAAAAATGATAAATATTTTATTAGACTAACTCATGTTTCCAAGGCATTTTACAAACTAAAACTATGTCCACATATTTCCAAATGTTCAGGTGAAAAACTGAAAAACAAAACAAAACCAATCACTGTCAAATCCATGTTTGTTTAAGCGCTGTCATGATTCTCACTCTTTGTGTCCAGACTTTTAAGTAGATTTTTTTTTTCAGATTTCATCTATGTATATCATCTTCCAAATGAAGTGATTAAAAAAGAATATAGAAGACCTGGTCTTCAACTCTTACTATTTTGTGTGACTCTGAGAAAGTCCCAACTTATCTTAATTTCATTTTGTAAAATATGTGATAATACTTATGCTATGGCTATTTTACAGAGCTGTGAGGAAATGGAGCTACAAAATCTTAAATCAATATAGAAATGTAAATTAAAAATCCTTTACAACTCTAACCATTTATACTTATAGGACCATAGATATAGAGCCAAAAGGGAACTTAAAATCATCTAGTCTATCTGTGCTTTTTTGCACACAGTAAAACCAAGGCACAAAGGTAAAATGACTTATCCAAGATCACACAAGAGGGACAAAACTGAGATTCAAACACAGAACTTTTGACTAGAAATGTGTTATTATTTATACTCTCTCTTGGTGCTTCCAATTCCTTCTGATAGTAAGGTAATATACTAGAGAAATTTTTGAACAAATTATATTATCAACACTGTCTGCAGAAGGCATCTATGTCTGTTTTCATTTTAAATCCCCTTTAAAGATTTTCCAGAAAGTCATGCAAACTCCTTGACAAACCTCAGTTTAGGTCAAACGAGAAAAAGGACTCAATCAGTTCTTACCAGAATTATTCAGTGCTGTGTTTTCTAAGTAAGTTAAGTTCTAATAGTGGTTTTTCACAATGATTGTATGCAATAAATTTATTCAGTTAAAAAAAAAGTGTTATATTTTTAATAGGTAAAAATGTTGGAATATAAGCATGGTCAAATGCCAAATCATGGTTTAAAAAAGGCTGTTGTAAGTCTACATAGCATTCTTTATAGGTCACTAAGATAAAATAACGTGTGGTCTATAAAGCCATAATAATGGTTGTTTTTTTTTTTTAAAGGAAAACCATTGGGAATATCATATTTCAACAGGAGGAATATAGTGGAGAATATGCTTGACAGAGTCAAGTGAGACCCGATTTTGAATCTCATCTCTCTGATATTTCTTAATTCTGTGACCAGAAGATGGTAGGGAGTAGTGAAAAGAGTATTTATTGGGTCTGCAGTCCAAGAGCTTGGGTTCAAATTTTAGCTTTTCTATTTGTCACCTATGTAAATTTGGACAATTCATTTAACCTTAATAGGCCTCAGTTTTCTCATCTGTATACTGAGTAATTTATATTAGATGATCTCAAAAATCCCTTTCGGTTCTGAAGCTGTTATTCTTTGACTGTGAAGTCACTGAATTTCCCTTATCCTCATTTTTCTCATTTATACAATGGGGATAATAATACCTGTCCTGCAGGATTAGTGAAAGTTAAATGAGATACTGTATATGTAAATTGTTATAAACTCAGTTATTATACTACAGAGTACCTGCTGACCCCATCTCCATCCCCATGGCTCATTTATTAATATATACACCTAAGAAATCATTTGACTGTGAAGCATACCCTTGATCCTAGTTAGTGCTTCCCCATTTTATCTAGTCTGACCTTGGGAAAGAAAATACTGAACATCTTATTATGAGAATTGAATGATGCTAATTATGTCTGTTCCACTCAAGTCTCTTAGGGAAGTCTCCAATATTAATAAATCAACAAATATTTGATAAATGCCTCCTATGTATCAGACACTGAGCTAAGAACAAGAATACAAGACATTAATGAAACAATCCCTGTCCTCACAGAACTTACATTTTATCCTCGGAGATAGGATGTTTACAAAATAAATATAAGGTAATTTTTGACCAGATAGCAGCTGGGGAGAGGATAGTGTAGAAGACAGAGCACTGGACCTGGAGTCAGAAAGATCTTATTCAAATGCTACCTCAGATGTTTACTATGTAACCCTGGAAAATTCACTTAATTTGTCTGCCTCAGTTTCAAAGTAGCCAGGTGGTACAGTGAACAGAATACCAGATCTAAAATCAGGAAGACTTAACTTCATGAGTTCAGATCTGACTTCAGACACTAGCTGCATTAACATAGGAAGGTACTTAATCCTATTTGCCTCAGTTTCCTCATCTGTGAAATGACCTGGAGGAGGAAATGACAAAGTACTCCAGTATCTATGTCAAGAAAATCCTAAATGGGATTACTAAGAGTCAGACAGCTGAAAAATGACTGAACCACAACAAAAAGATTTTCATTTTCTCTACTGTAAAATGGAGATAATAACTTATAGAATTGTTGTGCAGATCAAATGAGATAATATTTTTTAAGTGCTAGCACAGTTCTGGTACATAGTAAGTACTTAGTAAATGCTTGTTTTCTTCTCCTGGATAACTTTTTGGCATAGGGAAAGGAAAATTTTTCAGTCAAGGGAAGAATTTTCCTGACTCTGCCTCTATTACCCTGATGGAGCCAAGAAAGGGGATGATACCATGATTTGGCAGATGATATCATGGAGAAATGCTTCTACTTTTTAAAAATGAATTTTCATCATATATTAGAGAACCCAGCTGTTTGATTGGAAACTTAAGTCCATCTTTCCCCCCCAAAAAAAACAATACTTAAGTGTCTTATTTGTGATTCAGATTGAAAACAATTTCAGCACTTGGGTATTTCAACCAATATGTTTGTTTTCTACTTATTTACAGTCACATTTTTTCATGTATGAACATTTTCAGAGCCCAAAATGCAACTTGTAAATAATTTTGGTTTGGCAAGTCCTTGTGTGCACTAACAGATTACATATTGTTCTGATTAGGCAAGGCAAACATGGTACTGAATTTGTAGATGTGTTTCAGCTCATGATGACAGCTTATGTATGATTTACAGCACGGACTGCTCAAGGAGGCTTTCCTAGTTCAATATTCCTATTTATTTATGCCAGAATTTGTTGTAAACAAAGAAATTTAGCTGATATATCAGATGGCTACTGACAAAGAGCCTTCAAAAGCTGCACAACCACATGCATTTTCTAAAAATCACATAAATGTATTTATCTTCCAAGAAAACAAAGTTGATGTATTTAAAAGGAAGGTAAAAACACAGGGTATCTCTTAAACAATTCACGGTACATTTCTTGTTTTATTTCTTTTCCAATTTTTTAAATTTAGTAAGTTAAGTTGACTTTAAGCTGGTAATGCCCCAAAAGTGAAAACACCATCAACAAGATAGAACATTCTATTTCAGAAAAAGGCATCTACTTTTAAGAAGGAATGTCCTTTTAAAGAAAGAGGAGTCATTGTAAGTCAACTTCTGCTCTCAGGTTCACTTATAAAGAAGTTTGACTTCCAGAACTTGCTCCCTTTCTATGCCCAGATTTCTGCATGATCTAATTGGCAGAAGGTGACTCTAGGTATAATAACCATATATGCATGATAGCAGGAGGCTTTCTCACCTTTACACCAGTCATAAATCATTCCAACAGGGGAATCACTTGTTAAAAACTTAATGACCAGAAAAAAAATGAAGGGGAATATAGGGACCTGCTCCCAGATTTATCTCATCAAGTACACCTTACCTCTATTTGAGGAATACAGGAAGGAAGTCTGGTTTGTTGCAGAAAGCCAATAAACTGATTCTTCTGAAAAAGACTGATGAATGCCCTGGCAGGCAGTGGTAGGAGGAACTTTCTGGGCTGATATTTTCATGTAGTATATTCAACCTTTGATTAAATGTTACTCTAGTTCAGGATTTTCACTTTGGGAAAGGAAGCATCATCAGAAAAGTTCTGTATACCCCATAGACTATGAGTAAATATTTGATGACTGAAGGGCTTATTTGTCCTTGGAATTCACTAGAACTTATGGACCTTATTTTCCAAATGGTTTCTATGGCAGTTCAATTTTTGATTTACTTATCTAGGACTTGAAGTGATGGGTCAGAGCAGTGGGATGGCTGAGGGAGGGAGTAATGGACAAAGTAAAATGATTCTATTATACAATCATGATTTTAAATCTTAGAGGTTAAACCCCCCCCCCCATTTTATAGATTAAAAAAAAACTGAGATACAATGAGGTTAGATTATTCATCAGTAGTTTATATAGGTTGTAAGTTTTAGAGCCAGGATTTTAAACACAGGGTTTTTAATACCAAAATTATTAATTTTTTCCCTTGTACTTAACTTCTTCCTCCTAATACTTTCAACCTGTCTGTTCCGGTAAAAGAATTGAGAGGGGCAAAGAGAATTGGTAGCAAAGTCTATCACAGCCAGTAATGTTAACTAAGGAAATCTGGGACATTATGGGTTTTGGCTCTACTGAGGTTGAACTCTTTAGAAGAACCTCAAAAAACATGATCTCTGTATTTTCCTGAAACCATTTTGTAACTTCTTCAGACTAACTGTGCAATGCTTATAAAGTTGCTGCCTGGGCAATTCCACTTCATGGTCATTGCTCAGTCACCTCATGACCCCTGAAATTACTGCTAAAAGCTCCAGTGGGAATTTTGATGGGACCTTAGATTTTCCTAAACTCACATGGTCGTTTGCCAGGAAGGAAGAGAGAGACAGACAGGGTAGACAGTCTGTCCTTCTTCAAAGAGATTTTCTTTCAGAGACTTAGCCAGAAGTCCAGCAGTGCTATAAAGTCCTGCCACTGAACTTTTTGATTCTGAACTGACTTGATGTTTCTTAAAAAAAAAAAAGGCACAGAACCAATGATGAGATCTTCCTGACTGGAATCATCTTATTCAAAATACTTTATTTTTCTCCAATTCATTAAGAATTATTCCTAAGTACTTTCTGCTTTTGATTCAGTAGAGCAGTCTGAACCCTCTGTGATTATTAGCTGTAAATGACTATATGAAAACATGCCCCAAACTGAGTGCTTGGACACTCTAAACTTTGCTATTGGGCAGCTCACATTCAGTTGATGGATCACTTGAACTCAGATTCTTAATTTCAGCCTGACTAAAAGCAATAGGATGTTCCCACTAATTTTGGGACCAGAACATAAGAAGCAGCAGCAGCCTGGCTGGAATCTAAGCAGGTTAGTCTCTGGGGCCAATCAGCAATTAGGATTGCAAGTGGTTAGATACTGTGTCTTGGAAAGGGAGGGAAACTCAGTTTCAAAGAAATAAAAAAAAAAAACAACAAAAAATTTTCAAATCACTAATATCAAAAGGAATGTAAATTTAAAATAAAAAAAATAAACCTCTGAGGGTTAACCTCACATCATGTAAATTGGCAAATACATAAAAAAAATGAGAAGTCACTGTCATTCAGTGTGTAAGAGGACAGGCATTGTTGATTCAGCTATAAAGTGATCTACTCATTCTGGAAAACAATTTCAAATTACATAAGAAGTCATTAAAATGTCCACAGACTTTGAAGTAATGATCCTACTATTGGCCACATACCCAAAGGAAGTCAGAAATAGAAAAGGACAGAGTTCTAATATATACTGAAATATTCATAGCAGAACTCTTTGTGATTGTAAAGAACTGGAAACAAAGTGGGTGCCTATCATTTGGGGAATAGCTGAAAAATCTATGTCATATGAATGTCATGGAATATTATTGTTCAGTAAAAAAATGATGACTCTGAAATTCAAAGAAAAATGGAAAGGTTTATAT
>JAJPUD010028393.1:0-14724 GCA_023553655.1 Myrmecobius fasciatus
TGTTTTCTTGTTTTATTTTCGGGGTGTTTGTGAAGCACAACATTGTCTTAGTCTAGTTTTTCTTCTAAAAGTATTTGGTGCCCATCAGTTGGAGAATGGCTGAATAAATTATGGTATATGAATGTTATGGAATATTATTGTTCTGTAAGAAACGACCAGCAGGATGATTTCAGAGAGGCCTGGAGAGACTTGCATGAACTGATGCTGAGTGAAATCAGCAGAATCAGGAGAACATTATACACAGCAACAATATTATATGATGATCACTTCTGATGGACATGGTTCTCTTCAGCAATGATGTTATTCAAACCAGTTCCTATTGTTCAGTGATGAAGATAGTCATATACATCCAGAGAGAGGCCTGAGGGAACTGAGTGTGAACCATAACACAGCATTTTAACGCTTTCTGTGAATATTTCCATGCATTTTGTTTTCCTTCTTAGGTTTTTTTTTCTCTCCTTCTAGATCTGATATTTCTTGTGCAGTAAGATAACTGTATACATTTGTATACATATATTGGATTTGTCATATAATTTAACATATTAGCATGTATTAGATTACCTGTCATCTAGGGGTGGGGGTTGAGGGGAAAGAGGGGAAAAGCTTGGAACAAAAAAAAGTTTTGCAAAGATCAATGTAGAAAAATCACTCATGTTTTGTAAATAAAAAGCTTTTAATAAAAAATAAGTAAAAGTATTTGGAATTCCTTTTGTTTATTGAACATCCATTTTTTCCCATTTATTTTTAGGTTTATATTAAGAGAATTGGTCCTTTGGCTTAGTCCAAAACTACTGTGTACTTCCTTCTCTCTTTCTAGCAAGATTAGGTTATCTGCCTTGTAAATAAGTAGGTGCTTGTGGGAATTTATACTGAGTGAGTCAATTAGGAATTAGATTTATTCTTAATTTATAAAGTTGTCTTGGTCTAGTTATTACTTCAAAATCAATTGGAATACTACTCACAAACTCAGGGAGATCAATGCTGTGTACCTCTATTAGTGACTTAGCCTTGGATAAGTCTTGGGGTCCTTCTTTTCCAACAATGAACAGTGATCAGAAGTTTAGCCTGCTCCTGATAACAGTCCCTATGGTAACAATATTTAAGGCAGCAAATAGATATAATTCTAGCCTGGCATCTCCTGTCTTTGAAGAGAACAGAGTGGCTAAGCTTCAGAGCTCTATGTGCTGCTTCTCTTCCTGGCAGGAAATAAAGTTTCCGTTGGAGAAGGATGATGGGACAAGGGGCTAGAAATGTCTATTGAACCCCCCACCCCCAGGTCCCATACTGATACTTTTATGCCATTAAGGGCAATCTTAACCAGAAGTCATATGTGAGTCATAACTTTAGCCACATTGCCATCTTGTTTTATGGAAATAGCAGTAATTACTATACACATTTTTTTGTGAGAGTTCCTGATGGCTGATAAAATGTTTAGTTCTTTGTTGTGTTATTCTCATGATGTGTGCCTCTGAATTTTATGTGTGTGCAGTGCCAGTAAGTCTGAGCAGTTTGACCAATGGCAAGCTGGCCACAAGCCTTATCTAGTGAAACGTGGATGACAAATTGGCTTGCAGAGTCTTCTATTTAGATCATATAGACCATTTATTTAATGCTCAAAGAAATGTTATGGGACCATCTAATCCAAACACTTCATTTGACCAATGAGGACAATGTAGTCAGTAGAGGTTTCCTGATTTACTTGAAGCTCTTGAACATACTAAGTTGTAGAGGCAGGAGTAAAGATCAGAAATCTTAATGGATTTCATAGAAAGTTCAAACCTTTGCTTGAAATAGCAGAATTATCCCCTAAAAGTACCTCCAACAAATGGTCATCTAGTATTTGTTTGAAATATTTCAGTTACAAAAAAGTCACTACTTTCTGAGCAGCTAATTATTCCACCCCTAAGTACTTCTAATTGTTAGGAACTTTTTGTTCATATCAAAGTGAAATTCTCTCTCCATAAAACACCTCGCTTTCAATCCCCACATACAAACTTCAGTTTGTCTTAGCCTTTATCCTTTGGGGCAAAGCAGGAAAAACTCAAGTTCTTAAATAGTTGAGAGTAGTGAATATGTTCTGTCTCCCCAATCCCAATACCAAGTTTTATGCACATGAAATATTCTTTATTCCAATCCTTTATGACATTTGATACCTTACTACTCTTTAGTTCCCCATTTAAATTTCCTATTAACTGAATTCAAACAAAAATTTCAGTGAACTTTTCTTTATTCTATAAACAGCAATATAAATCAAGGATGAAGATCCATTTTTTCTGAATTTTGAAGAAGGAAAATCTTCTGGAAATAGATGCATTTTGCACTATGATGTAGTGAGAATGAAAAGCACTACGGGACATTTCAGAACTTTTGTAATTTAACAATACCCCAAACGTACAAATTTGATGTTATCATCACTCTGCCTGTGGAATGAGAACAGAAAAGTGAAGTGAGGATCAGTAATATGCAAGCCCATTTTCTGATAACAAATTTTAGAAGATTTGTGGACAGTTTTGAGAGTGCTCTGCTTCCTGTCATAGGCAGTGTTTAAAGAGAAAATGACCACTTGGAGATGATGTTGCAGAGCAAGTTCATTCACTGGATAAAAGCAAGATCTCTGATATTTCCTTTCCCATTGAGATTCTATATTTATGTGATATTATGTTCCTGTTGTTCCATAAAATTCTTCATAAAATATTCCATTTCTTTCTTTAAAATATTTTATGCTAATTGAAAAAATCAAGATTTTTTTCTCCATTCAATTTCTCTCTATTCCTCAATCTCTTCTCTAGCAATAGTCATCACTCATAACAATTTAGCATAAGAATGAAAGGAACAACAACCAATAGGAACAACAAAATTCCAAAGAAATAAACACATTGGCCATATCCCAAATTATATTCTTATTTCTTACTGATAAGCCTATGAACAGTCTGTCCGGAAAGAGCACATATCAGTCTTCTAATGTCATATCCTATTTCTATTAAATTGACTATACTGATGGTTGTTTATCAATCAGTTAACATCAGATCTTTGCTTAACTCTATTTCATTTCACTATAATTTTCTGGACTTTTTACAATAAAGCAGATATCAATTCCTCGTCTCAAAGAATTGCTATGTCCAAAGAAATTTCACCTCCCTGAAGACAGCATTCTTGTTATGAGCCATTAAAGGTAGGCAGATCTCCAAATGAGAAAGAGTCTGTTATTATCCTCAGACTGGAAGCCTTTTTGCACTTAGTAAGACCTGAGCAGGAACTTGCATACACCTGAGACAACTTCTGAGAATGCAGGGCTACCTCTATCACAGTGAGGCCTCAGAGGATCTCTTTAGTAGAGGTATACAGACGCATTGAAATTTAAAACAGAATTACTGGTCTAAAATGAGACCAATCTTTAGAAGGAAGTATGATCAGAGATACAAATATGAGACAGAAACACACACACACACACACATATATATATACTTCATACCATACATGCATGTGTCTCTGTTTAGTCTTTGAATTGATTAATAGAATGGATCATGGGTGTGGAGTAAGATATGCATAAAAAAAGGCCAAAGTCTCTCATTGCCTCCACAGCCATCCCTAGTTATCCTGATCATTATTTGGCCACTTCAGGGGAAAGTGAGTCAGGTGACTTTGCACAGCCTTTTTTCACTTATATCCAATTCAATTGTATGTCATAGCCTATCCTCTCTGATATAATAGTTCTCTTCAAGAATGAAATACAGCCATAACGACAACTATGTAAATAACTCTGGATGTCTTTAAGGAGAATGGTTGGAGGTATAGCATGTCAGACCTGAGACATTTCATGGAATCCTTTGATCTTATAGATGAAAAATGAACATTGAGTATTTGAATGACTTTCCCAAAGATAAACAACTAGTTCATAAATTTATAAACACATGATGATTTACTATGGAAGAAATTACTAACCTGCCTGTTGACTCTGGAAGAAAAATACTGATGATCTTGCCTAATGACTACCCTCACTATTCTAATTTTATACATATGCAAACAGACTCTGGAAGCATTTAATTAATTCTTCCAATGGAAACTTAGGCCCAGAGTATTTAAGGCACTTCTCTAGTGTTGATCTATTAATTGAAATGACATGATATCATGGAATGAACACTAAGTTCAAATCCAGACTATGTCCTTACTTTTTATGTATTTCAATACTTCTTTTTACCCCTTTAAGCCATAGTTTCTTATTTATAACATGGGCATAATAGTAGAAACAAAGGAAGGAAAGGGTAATGGAGAGAATAACTGTGTCAGAGAAGGGTGTAAATCAAGTGGCTAGGAGAACTGCTGGTATACACCAATGATTGGAGAATGTTTTATGGACATGGAACAGTGATTTCTCACTCCCTACTTTCACATATTTTTCCATTGTATTAATCACTGAATTCTGCCCCCCCCACCCCATTCTTATTAATTCTCTTTTTTTCTATTTGATGGGTATACTTACTTTACAGCATGGCAGAAAATACATTTGTTGGCATATGTTTTCCCATCAGAACCGCAGATTGGCATCCATTCTCGGGTACATGCTGGAGACTCATCTAGTGGCAGTTTTTTATACCTGCTGCAGTCAACCTGAAAAATCTGTAATATACAATATTTCCCTCTTGGTTCACAGGAATTTTAAAATGACAGATTTCTAAAAACCTGTGTATGCTTAGATCTCTGGATCCAAAAAGAAATGGTCACAGATACTGAGAAAATCATGTCTACATTTTTCACACACAACCATTGAAGTCAATTCTACCTTCCTTATCCTTTCCCCTCTATTTCTTATTCTTGGAGGAATGGCAAACTCTCTTCCTACGAGCTCCAAACCTCTATTGAGCAAACAATTATTGAGTCTCTAGAATATGCAGAGTAAGAATCAGCATGGTAGAAATAATAATGAGCTTTGGAAATAGGAAAATCTACTTCTCTCATGTTCTTGCACAATCATGTTGACAAGTATTTTTACAACTATTGTGATTCTGACAGCCCTCTATATTTACAATGATACCCAAGTTGCTAATTCATATTGGCTAAGGATTTTTCTAGACTAAATATCCCATAATATTGCTTTTTGATTTATGACCTTGAGCTTTACCTATTCTACCTAGACATCCTTGTGGATTTTGGTCCTTGTGGACTTGGTTTCTGTTTAACCAGGATATGATTTTATTGTGTATACTTGGATTAAAGCCAATTGGATGCTAACCCAGAATACCATCTGACATTGTCTTCACATTTAATAAAATTTGCAATGATTTTCCTTCAAAATAATTTGGAACCACACATGTATGTAATGTCATTAGAAGATGGAAATGCAATAGCAAAAGGTTTTGGGATTGAGATCAACTTACTATTTCTCCAGTGAATGACTCTACATCTGGAATAAAAGTAAAGAAGGGAAAATTATTAAGGAGAAGCCAACATGGTCTAAATGACCCAACAATACTCCTCCTTCTGCTCCCTTAGGATTAGGAAACTCTTTCCCCTAATATAATAAGAAATTCCATTCAATGTAATGGAAGGAAATACTTTCTTTCCAACATGTCTTAGTTTCTGCCTCTTTAAAATGAAGGGAATAAATGAAATTACCTCTGAAGATCCTTTCAAATTAAAAATTCTGTGTTCTAGGATCTGTTATATTTCTATTTGATTGATTTCTTTCAACTCCATTTCTATCTTTGACATTAACTTCAGAATTCCATTTCATCTTTAAAAGTACACTTATTTATGACTGCTTCCAGTACCAACATTTTACAGTATATGCTTCTTCCTTCACAATATTGTTTGTTCCAAATATCCCTTCAAGTTCTTTTAATACCTGTACTATCTCCTTAGTTCTTTTCCAGGTTTGACATTGCATGCAGAAACATAAATGTTCTTTTTAAAGTTCTTAATTCTGAACTGGAAGTCTGCCTCAGATATTTTTATTTAGGGATTCTCCATTCCAATCATTGTAAGGGAACAGCTAATGTCAGGGGTTAGGCATAGGTCAGCAAAGAAATACTCACTTAAAATGATCAGCAGGCTCAACGTTAGGAACAGGTATGCAGCTGTTGGCTTCATGGTGTAGATACTGGCCAATCAAACGATGTGCAGGGAGTCAAAGTGAGCTGCTGGTGTGTGTTTACCTTCTGTGGGACAAGTCTTATATATAGCCAAGAATTCACCTTGATTGTGAAATCAAACTCTAACAAATGCAGGCCCCTGGCTACAAGTCTTGCTTGTGAAAAAGTTAGCCTTAGAGATGAGTCAGAAATGAAGGAATGTTCACCAGATTGCTAAGTCCTGTTACATCTAATCATTTTCTAGACTGGTTTCTCAAACACATGAAATCAGTATACTTTCCTAATGTAGTAACAGCTTATAGTGATATAATGACCTATGTGTTGTAAAGTGTTTTATGTGATTTATGTGATCTGATCCCTCACAATGTTCATGTGAGGTAGTAGTTATTAGGTCATCTTTTTTAAGATAAGGAAACAGGCACAGAGCTTTTGAAGGCTGTACTCCATCTCAAAGCTTGCAGATGATGATAACAGGACTTGCAATGGGGTTTTTGAACTCAGATTTGAGTCTGGGGTTTCCTCACCATTCCATGCTTCCTTTCAGGATGTAGAGTTTTAGTGCCATCACATAAGGCCCACTTAGTGAACATCTCTCCTTTTATGAGCTTCTTAAAGGCAATTTCAGAGGCAGGTCTGCCACTAACTCATTGACACTTCCTTTCTCAGAATGAAATTTTTATCATTTACAATAAGAATAATCATCTAGAAGACTGTCTCATTAAATAAACTGTGAAGTCTATGCCTTTGTTGTTATTAAACCTAGAATTCAACTGGATAGATAATATTGATTATATTAAGTTTAAAAATTTTTGTACAAACAAAACTAATGCAGAGAAGATTAGGAGGGAAGCAATAACTAGGAAAATCATCTTTACATTTAAGGGTTCTAATAAAGGCTTCATTTCTAAAATATATAGAGAATTGTCTCATATTTGTAAGAATTTAAGCCACTCTCCAATCGATAAATGCTCAAAGGATATGAACAGACAATTTTCAGATGATGAAATTAAAACTATTTCTAGTCATATGAAAAAGTGCTCCAAATCACTGTTGATCAGAGAAATGCAAATGAAGACAACTCTGAGGTACCACTACACATCTGTCAGATTGTCTAAAATGACAGGAAAAGATAATGACGAATGTTGGAGGGGATGTGGGAAAACTGGGACACTGATACATTGTTGGTGGAACTGTGAACAGATCCAACCATTCTGGAGAGCAATATGGAGCTATGCTCAAAAAGTTATCAAACTATGCATACCATTTGACCCAGGAGTGTTTCTATTGGGCCTATATCCCAAAGAGATCTTAAAGGAGGGAAAGGGCCCCACATGTGCAAGAATGTTTTTAGCAGCTCTTTTTGTAGTGGCTAGAAACTGGAAACTGAATGGATGCCCATCAATTGGAGAGTGGCTGAACAAATTATGGTATGTGAACATCATGGAATATTATTGTTCTATAAGAAATGACCAGCAGGACGATTTCAGAGAGGCCTAGAAAGACTTGCATGAACCAATGCTGAGCAAAATAAGCAGAACCGGGAGATCATTATACACAGCAACAACAATATTATATGATGATCAATTCTGATGCACATGGCTCTCTTCAACAATGAAATGTTTCAAACCAGTTCCAATTGTTCAGTGAAGAAAGCCATATACACCCAGAGAGAGGGATATGAAATGTGGACCACAACATAATATTTTCATGCTCTCTATTGATGTTTGCTTGCATTGGGTTTCCTTTCTCAGATTTTTTTTCTTGTAAATATGATTTTTCTTGCACAACAATGATAAGTGTGGAAATATGTATACATATATTCAATTTGTCAAGTATTTTAACATAATTAACATGTAGTGGACTTCCTTCCATCTAGGAGAGGGGTGGGGACTAGAGGGGAAAAATTTGTAACAGAAAGCTTTGTAAGGGACCCATACATATGTTTTGCAAATGAAAAGCTTTAAAAATAAATTTCTGTTCAGGTCTGGTCTTTTGATCAGAAATGAGTGAAAATCCCTCATTTCATTGAATGCCCAGCTTTCCTCTGAAAGATAATACTTAATTTTGCTGCGTAGTTGATTCTTAGTTGTAGTCCAAGCTTCTTTGCCTTCCAGAATATCATACTCCAGGACCTTTGATCCTTTAATATGGAATTTGCTAGGACTTGGGTAATCCTGATTGTGACTCCTTGATATTTGCATTGTTTCTTTCTGCCTGCTTCTAGTATTTTCTCCTTGATCTGATAATTCTAGAATTTACTACCATATTCATTGGAGTTTTTATTTTGGGATCTTTTCCAGAAAGGTTTTTTTCAGGAGGTGATTTGTGGATTTTTTTCAATGACTATTTTAACCTACAATTCTAGGATGTCAAAGTAGTTTTGCTTAATGATGTTTTGAAAGATGTTGTCTTGCCTCTTTTTTTTTTCATCAGGGCTTTTAGGTAGTCCAAAAATTCTTAGATTGTCTCTCCTGGACATATTTTCCAATGAGGTAATTTGTATATATATATATATTTCTATTTTTCCATGTTTTTGGTTTTGTTAGACTGATTCTTGATGTCTCATTGGGTCATGTACTTCCATTTGTCCAGTTCTAATTTTTAGCACATTATATTCTTTAGTTAGCTTTTTTAAAACTTCCTTTTGCATTTGGCCAATTGATCTTTTAAAGAAGTTATTTTATTCAATGAATTTCCGCCCCCCCCCGGTCGGGCAAGTGGGGTTTTTGACGATTGGTTTCTTGTTTCCATTTTACCAAATCTATCTTTTAAGGAGTTGCTTTCTTTTTCCATTTCACTAAATTTATTTTTTAAGAAGTTGTTTCCTTCAGTTAATTTTTTGCTTCCTTTTCCAAGCTGTTGGCTTCTTTTCCCCTTTCCCCCAAATCATAATTATCCTGCATAGGTCTCATTTCTTTTCCCTTTTTTTTCTTTAATATCTCTTATTTGATTTTTAAAATCTTTTTTGAGGTCTTCTAAGAGAGCATTTCCAGCTTGAGATATCCCCCTTTTAGACTTTATCTGAAATCATTTTACCTTGGTAGTTCTCTTCTGGGCTTTTATCTGATATTTCCTTTTTCCAGAGTAGCTTTCTATAATCAGATCACTCTTTGCTATTTTGCTCATTTTTAAATGTTTAGTTCTATTCCTAGGGCATATTGTCCCATGTTTCTTTTGCAGGGGGACAGCAGTTTCTCACTGTCTGTGCTGAGGTTGTTGGTGTTGTAGGCTGTTATGCTGAAGTTTGACCAATCACAAATTGCTTTGGAGTTTTCACAGCTCATCTGCTGATTCACTGACCTAGGACAGAACAGCCCATGCTACTGTACTTTGGTTAAGAACCTTCCACTAGATTCTGTGTCAGGCCTCTCCATGCTGGGGCCTTTCTGAGCCATCTATGTGCTGAACCTTGTTCTCCCCTGTCTAACTGAGAGAGACCTTTTCTGAAGTCTTTCCAAGATATCTTAAGCTGGAAAACTATTACACTCCAAATGTTTGTAGTTTCTGTCACTACAAAATCTATTCAAAGGTTTGATCTAGCATTTATTCTGAGGGAAGCTGGGAAGACCTCAGGCAATATCTTGCCTACTTTGCCATCTTGGCTTCCCCCTCCCTCCACAATCTTTGTTGTTTTTTTTTAATATGTTTCTTGCAAGGAACAGATTTTGGAGTTTTGTTTTCTTTTTCATTTTGTCATTCTATTTTTATTTTCTTGAATTGTTTAATCCATTAATATTTAAAATGTAGAGTTCTTTATATTTCTTTCATTTATCTATGTATATGTCATATAATCATATATATATATAATATATTTCCAAATTAAATTTTCCTCTCAGAATTTTTCAATGCAATACTATGCCGTTTTAGTTATTTTAGCTTAAAATTTTAAGGTGATCAATTATTTTTATTACTCTCTTCCTCTCACCTTGGAAGTCTACTCCTTTCAAATTCTTCTCCTTTTCCTCCCCTCCCACCCAATTCTTCTTTGTTCCTCCATCTCTTGGAAGTTTAGAGAGGAATTCTTTTTTTTTCTTTCCATTGTTTATCTATTTATTTAACTCCTACTCTCCCATTCCTTTGCAGTTGAGTAATCAAGTAGAAACTCCTTTCTTCTCACCTTCATCTAAATTTGTTAGTATTTAAAATTTCATTTTTTGTGCCTTTTTAAGAAAACAAATGATTTCTTAATTTAATTTTCTTCATTCTTTAATTCCCTTGCTTTCAGGTTTCTAGTTTTTGTTTTAGCCTCCACATTCCACATGGATTTAAGGTTTCTATGATACCTGGCTTCCTTTTTTAAGGTGGTTCTAGCTTATTGGGTTTTTTTCCTGTTGTTCCTCATTCTTAGAAATAATAATTGCTTAAACTGGGAAATCATTTTTACATTTAAGAGTTCTGATAAAGGCCTCATTTCTAAAATATATAGAGAATTGTCTCTTATTTATAAGAATTCAAGTCACTCTCCAATCGATAAATGGTCAAAGGATATGAACAGACAATTTTTAGATGATGAAATTAAAACTATTTCTAGTCATATGAAAAGGTGTTCCAAATCACTATTGATCAGAGAAATGCAAATTAAGACAACCCTGAGGTACCACTACACACCTGTCAGATTGGCTGAAATGACAGGAAAAGTTAATGACAAATGTTGGAGGGGATGTGGGAAAACTGGGACAGTGATACATTTTTGGTGCAACTGTGAACAGATCCAACCATTCTGGAGAGCAATTTGGATATATGCTCAAAAAGTTATCAAACTCTGCATACCCTTTGACCCAGAAGTGTTTCTATTGGGCCTATATCCCAAAGAGATCTTAGAGGAGGGAAAGGGTCCCACATGTGCAAGAATGTTTGTGGCAGCCCTTTTTGTAGCGTCTAGAAACTGGAAACTGAATGGATGCCCATCAATTGGAGAGTGGCTGAATAAATTATGGTATATGAATGTTATGGAATATTATTGTTCCATAAGAAATGACCAGCAGGACGATTTCAGAGAGTCCTGGAGAGACTTGCATGAACCAATGCTGAGCAAAATGAGCAGAACCAGGAGAACCTTATACACAACAATACAAAATTAACAATACAATATGATGATCAATTCTGAAGGACATGGTTCTTTTCAACAATAAAATGTTTCAAACTAGTTCCAATTATTCAGTGATGAAGAAAGCCATATACACTCAGAGAGAGGAATATAAAATGTGGACCACAACATAACATTTTTATACTCTCTAATGATGTTTGCTTGCATTATGTTTCTCTTCTCAGATTTTTTTCTTTAGTTCAGATTTTTCTTGTACAGCAAGATAACTGTATAAATATGTATACTCATATTTGATTTGTCAAGTATTTTAACATAATTAACATGTTTTAGACTTCCTGCCATCTAGGGAAGGGGATGGGGGGTAGGGGGAAAATTTGTAACAGAAAGCTTTGCAAGGATCAATGTTGAAAAATTACCCATGCATATGTTTTGCAAATAAAAAGCTTTAATAAAAAAGAATAAACCTAGAGTTCAACACCTCCTCCCACTAAACATATTTTCATTAAACAAATAGGTGTTCTCTGATACTCAAATTTGAGTTCAAAGACCTCATGGCAAGGCCTGGTATCACCATCTGTAAGCTTTGAGATGGAGTACAGCCTTCAAAAGCTCTGTACCTGTTTCCTCATTTTAAAAAAAGATGACCTAATAATTACTACCTCACATGAACATTGTGAGGGATCAGATTACATAAAACACATAAAGCACTTTACAAAATATAGGTCATCATATCACCATAAGCACTTACTGCATATGGAAGTCTACTGATTTCATGTGTTAGAGGAACCAGTCTAAAAAATTATTAGATGTTAACAGGAATTTGCAGTCTGGTGAACATATCAGAGAACAGCTATTTATTTATTGAAAATGTATTTAGTGGGAGGAGGTGTTGAACTCTAGGTTTAATAATAACTGAGGCATAGATTTCACAGTTTATTTAATGAGATAGTCTTCTAGATATTATTCTTCTTATAATGATAAACTTTTCATTCTGAGAAAGGAATTATCAATGAGTTTGTGACAGACCTTTCTCTGAGATTGCCTTTAAGGGGTTCATAAAAGGAGAGGTATTCTGGGATTATGGACTGATGTTCACTAAGGGGGGCATTTATATGGTGACATTAAAACTCTGTGTTGTGGTAGGAGAGCAAAAGAGCCAGGTGAGATCACACTTTGATAGGGCAGTGTTTTTCTGGGGATCTTTTAACCTGGGTGGTTTCCCCTACATTGGGGAGTCTATTTTCTCCTTTGTTTTGTGATTCTTTGGGAGGGTCCCTTACGTTGGGCTGAGAGCTGCTGGAAGTCAAACATAGAGAACATTGAAAGGTTTGAGAGTGACTATTTATGACAAGACTAATAGTAGCTACGTCTTTGACAGCATCTTCTCAGCTAAGAAGCAGAATTTGAAACATGTTATGGTACTGTCATGAGTAAAACTGAACAAAATCAAAGAGATATAAGATTTTTTTTTGTGAGCAAGATAACTTTTCATTAGAAGGTGCAAATCTGTTAATAAAAGGGATCTGTTGTCTACCTCATTTAGTTCAAAAGGCCCAGAGGAGGAAGAGCCCATGTTCTTATTTGAAAGGCCTTTAATATTTCCACATTATAGATAGTGGGAGCAGCTCATTGGCAAAGTGGATAGAGTGCTAGGTTTGGAGTCCAGAAGATTCATCTTGAGTTTAAATCTTGCCTCAAACATTTACTAGCTATGGGACTCCAGAAAAGGCCCTTCACCCTATTTGCCTTCATTCCTCATATAAAATGAGCTGGAGAAGGAAATGACAAATCACTTAATTATCTTTGCCACCAAAACCTCTAATGAGGTGAAAGAATAGTACAGAATTAAAAAACAACTTATCAATAATATCAATAATATTACAAATGTTGCCAGTTTTTAGTTTTTGATATTCTATAATTAATCCCTATACTTTCCTATACTTTTTATCATAAATGTATATCATATTTTATCAAAAACTTTTACTTGTATGTTTAGAAAATAATTTCATTTTAATAAGTTTAGTAAAAGCTGGCTCTATTTAAAGCCAGTTTTTTTTCTTTCTTTCTCTTTTTTTTGGCTATGAAGGACTGAAATTTATTTTATTTTTAAAATTTTATTAAAGCTTTTTATTTACAAAATATATGCATGAATACTTTTTTAACATTGACCCTTGTAAAACCTTCTGTTTCAAATTTTCCCCTCCTTCCATCCACCCCCTCACCTAGACGGAAGGTAGTCCAATACATGTTATATATGTTAAATATATATTAAATCCAATATGTGTATACATATTTATGGAATTATCTTGCTGCACAAGAAATATCGGAACATGAAGGAAAAAAAATCCTGAGAAAGAAAACAAAATGCAAGCAAACAACAATAGAAAGAGTGAAAATGCTATGTTGTGGTTCACACTCAGTTCCCACAGGCCTCTCTCTGGGTGTAGATGGATCTCTTTATCACTGAACATTGGAACTAGTTTGAATTATCTCATTGTTGAAGAGAGAAGGGCTGAAATTTAATAGAAGAAAAAAATGATTCAAGTGGCACAGAAATGAGGTTGTTGACAAAGGTAGAAGAGAAGGACATTGTCACCAGTAGTGAATAGTCACTAGCAATAATTAGAAAAAGACTTAAGAAAATGGAAATTGGCTTTGATGAAGTAGCCATTATCAGGAAATTTTTCTAACTTGTGAAAGATCAGCTCTTTATCAGGGTTGAACTGGAGTTGTAGTGGGCCTGCCTTGGGAGACTTTTCAGAGGGATAAACCAAAGATGTCCTCTGTAAGTCTACAATGCAGCAAACCAGATGTTAATGAATCTTCTTAATCCCAACCTCAAAGACTCCTAGTTATCACCAATAACAATATCACTTTAGAATGAAAAAAAAAGTTCACTATATAATCTATCAATCAATGATTATTTATTAATTTTTAACTACCTATCAGGCAATATGTTAGGCTCTGGGATTTCTGAAGCAAAAACTACATAATACCTTAAATTCTATTTTTCCAATAGTAGTAGTGAATTCCCCCTGGAATAACACTTTCTTGCTGATTAAAAGCAAATACCTTGCTGTGGTCATGATAATGGATAGATCAGAACAAAGTAATGAAATTGATATCTTCGGACTCATGAGTCCTGTGCCCTATTAATTCATCTAAACTAATCCAGACACACAAAACCTCATTGAGACATGAGGGAAGAATCTGGAATATCATGGAGATTAGAGACAAGTTAGTCATGTAGCTGGTGTTACACAAACAAACAAAAAAGAGAAAACATTTATATACATGTCACCTAAAAAGTTGAAGAGACTGAGGGTGAGAAAACAAACGTGTCTCGTTCCCTAAGAGTACTGTAGCTCTCCCTTGTCTCCACATGAATAACATGGCCTATATTTACAATCTTGAGCTAGGTAATAAAAAAGTAGATGGTCCTTTCCTCATTCAAAGGTGTGAACATTGTTAATTCACCTCAAAATTCAACTAGACCTAAAGTTATATTGAAGTCATGTAAAAGTAGGTCAAACACTTAGCCAATGTTACAATATGGGAATTTGCTTCATCCATGGATTTGGCTGTGAA
>JAJPUD010028394.1:0-14724 GCA_023553655.1 Myrmecobius fasciatus
TTCACCTATATCATTGAATATCCATCTTCTTTCCTGAAAGATAATGCTAATTTTAGCTGTATAAAATTTATTTATTGTTCGCTATGATCCCACTTCCTTTGCTTTTGGAATATCAGATTCCAGGCCCTTCAATTCTTTCAGGTGGAAGCTGTTAGATCCTGGGTAAGCATAATTGTGGCTCCTTGGTATTTAAATTGTTTGGTTTTTTTTTTTGTTGTTGTTGTTGTTTGTTTGTTTGTTTGTTTTCTTTTCCTGGCTGCTTGCAAGATAAAATATTTTCAGAAGTATTCTGAAATTTAGCCATGATATTCCTTGGGGATTTAGTTTTGGGGTTTCTTTCAGGAGGTGATCGGTGGATTCTTTCAATGGCTATTTTACCTTCTGATTCTAAAATATCATCACAGTTTCCTTTTTTATGATTTCCTGTAAGATGATATCTAGGTTCTTTTTTTCATCATGGCTTTCAGGAAGCCCTATAATCCTTAGATTCTTTCTCCTAGATGTATTTTCCTGGGTCAGTTATTTTTCCTAGGAGATATTTCACATTTTCTTCTATTTTTTCATTTTTTTTTTGTTTTTGTTTGACTGATTCTTGAAGTCTTATTGAGTCATTCACTTCCATTTGTTCAATTCTAATTTTAATGTATTATATTCTTAAGTTAACTTTTTTAGCTCCTTTTGCAATTGGTTAATTAATTTTTTTCTTTGTTCATTGCATTCTTTTTCCATTCTTCTTGGCAATGATCTCATTTCATCTCCTTATATTTCCTCTAACTCTCTTTTAAGATGCTTTATACAATCTTCTAAGAAAGCTTTGTGAGATGGGGATTAACTCGTGTCTCCCTTTGGGGCTTTTTCTGGACTTGCTTTACCTTTAAGGACTTCAGGATTTGACGTCTGTTCTTTCTCTCCATAAAAGCTGTCTATGGTGAAAGTTCTTTTTTTGGTTTTATATTCATTTTTTTAAGTCTTGAGGTCATTTCAAGGCAAAGGAGAGACAGTTGCTTTAATTTGCCCTGGAGCAGTTCTGCTGATTGAGATATTTCAGGTGCCGGGTAGTTCTTGTGATTAATTTATTGATTTCCTGGTGCTGTGCAGTTCTGCTGATTGATTGATTGCTTTAGGGTGCTGTGTAATGGTAGCTAAGTCCAGTGCTCTTCAGTGGCTCAGTAGTTTACAACCTATCCCCCATAAAAGGCAGATGTGTCAAACCACCTGCTTACAATCAGGACAGATTAGCCCGAGAGGCCCACAGAAGACTCCCAGCTTCGTGGAAACCACAACACTCCAACTTTCCATTCCAGCTCCCTGTCTTGGTCTCCCTGTGCTGCTGTCTGGGTTGGGCAGACCCCTCTCCCACTTGTTGCCCAATTGAAAAACACCTATTCTGAAGTTCTTCCAGGGTAATTTCTTCTGGGAATGTGTTGTACTCCAAATATTTGTGTATGCTTTGATTTCAAAACCAGTTTAGAGGCTTAATCTTCTGTATCTCTTTAAAATGGGATACACAAGGACAAGTTTATATAATGGAGGTGGCAATAGGGTGAAACAAGCAATATTTGAACCTTACTCTTATCTGAACTGGTTCAAGAAAAGAATAGCACACACACACATTTGGGTGCAAAAATTCATTTTATCTAACAGGAAAATAGGAGAGAAAGGAGTTAATAGAAAGAAGATGAAAGTAAGGAGGAAGGGTAGATTAATGGAAGCAGTAGTTAGAAACAAAACAGATTCTTAAAGAGGAAGCAGCACAAAAAGAAGAATAAGGGAATAGGATGAAGGGAAATATACAGTTAGCAAATATAATTGTGATTGAGATGAGCTCATCCATAAAATGAAACAAGAGGAAGACTGTATCAGAAAGTAGAATCCAACGAAATTTGTTTAAAAAAATTTAGAACAGAAAGATATACATAGAATTTTTTAAAAATAGCTTCGAGCAGAATGTATTATGCCTTTGTTGAGGTAAAGCACACACATACAAGCACACACCCTAAAAACATAATCTTAGACAATTATGATCTTAGATAAAAGAAAAGCAAAAGTAGATGTAGTTTAAAAAGATAAACAAGGAAACTATATACTAAGAAGTATCATAGGCAATAAGTTAATAACATATTTGAACAAATATGCACCAAATGGTATAGATTCTAGATTCCTAAAGGAAAATTTAATTGGAGGAAGGAGGAAGAAAAAAGGAGGAAGACAATAATAATGGAAGACTTCAATTTGCCCCTTTAAGACTTAGATAAATCTAATCATATATAAGAAAGAGATTCTGGAACCCAATGAAATTTTTAGAAAAACTATATGATAGACACTTTTAGAACAGCAAATAAGAATTAAAAGGAGTATGTATATTTTCATTTGTATAGGATAACTTTGCAAAAATTGATCCTATATTTAGGCCATAAAACTTACAAACAAATATGAAAAAGTGGAAATAAATAAAATAAATCTTTCCCTACCATAAAGCAATAAAAACATATTCAACAAAGGGCCTTTGAAGCAATAATTAAAATCAATTTGAAAGCAAATAATGTAATCTGAAAGAATGGGCAAGTAAAAGAACACATTTCAGGAAAAAAATCTAATTTTTCCATTAAATATAATAACAATATGACAAACAAAAATGTGTAGGATGTAGCCAAAGTAGTACATGGGAGGAAATTTATATGTCTAAGTGCTTATATTAATAAAAGGGAAAAAACATATTGATGGTTTGGGGATGGAATTTTAAGTAGAAGAGCACCACACTGAAAACCTCTAAATAAACCCCAAAATATAAATCCTAAAAATCAAAGAAGTGATTAGCAAGATTGAAAGTTAAAAAAAAATGGAACCTGATTTTTTTTGAAGTGAAAAAAACCTAAAACAATAACATAGACAAAACCATTGGCTAGTTTTATTTTTTTTAAGAAAAAAGAAAAATTGGGGCAGCTAGATGGCGCAGTGGATAGAGCACCAGCCCTGAAGTCAGGAGGATCTGAGTTCAAATCTCAACTTAATGTTCTCTGTGTGACCCTGGGCAAGTCACTTAACTCAATTGCCTCAACAAAAAAGCAAATCAATCAATCAATAAAATAAAAAAGAAGAAAAATCAGTAACAAAAATGAAAAGGTGAATTCTCAACCAATGAAGAAGAAATGATAGCAATTATTAGTCATTATCTTGATTAATTATATGCCAGTGAAGCTGACAATCTTAATGAAATGAATGAATATTTATGGCTTATATCCCAAAGAGATCTTGAAGGAAAGGGACCCACATGTGCAAGAATGTTTGTGGCAGCCCTTTTTGTAGTGTCTAGAAACTGGAAACTGAATGGATGCCCATCAATTGGAGAGTGGCTAAATAAATTATGGTATATGAATGTTATGGAATATTATTGTTTTGTAAGAAACGACCAGCAGGACGATTTCAGAGAGGACTGGAGAGACTTGCATGAGCTGATGCTGAGTGAAACGAGCAGTACCGGGAGATCATTATACACAGCAACAACAATACTATATGATGATCAATTCTGATGGACATGACTCTCTTCAACAATAAAATATTTCAAACCAGTTCCAATTGTTCAGTGAAGAAAGCCATATACACCCAGAGAGAGGGATGTGAAATGTGGACCACAAAATAATATTTTCATGCTCTCTATCGATGTTTGCTTACATTGGGTTTCCTTTCTCAGATTTTTTTTCTTGTAGATACAATTTTTTCTTGCACAGCAAGATAAGTGTGGAAATTTGACTTGTCAAGTATTTTAATATAATTAACATATAGTGGACTTCCTGCCATCTAGGGGAAGGGAGGGCACTAGGGGGGGGAAATTTGTATCAGAAAGCTTTGTAAGGGTCAGTGTTGAAGAACTACCCATACATATGTTTTGCAAATAAAAAGCTTTAATAAAAAACAAAACAAAACAAAACAAAACAAACAAAGAAAAAAAAAAAAGAAATGGAGCACATACCAAGGGTCTGCAAGGAATTAAAATGGAAAAGTTCAAAAAAAAAGAAAAAGAAAAAGAATATTTCAACCAAATTTGAATTCACTAAAATATTTAACATATAAGAGCCAACATAAAAGATTAATTTCAAGGGACTCAACAAGGACAATTTATGTTTTTTATATGGAAATGCAAACCAGATCTTTAAGAGTGACATCAGTAAATGAGTAGTTCAAAAGAAATATTGGGGCAGAGGTGAGTATGATCTAATTCTAAAAAGCAAAACTGTCTAGGAAAAAGTTTTTAAAAAAGTCATTATGCTGTATGATTGAGGTGCAGAAGAAGAATTGACACAGAGGCATTAGATGGGGAGAATGGCTGGAAGTTCTGAAAGCCTATTCACTTTGTGAATAGGTTTAATAATGTACACACATACACACACACACACACACACACACACACACACATGCACACTGTGAAGGGCATACCACCCTCCAAAATCTATAAAGAAAAAAGGGAAAGGGAATAGAATAAGGCTTTGAAGACTGTGTAGATTTATGGTGGTGGGACATGATTTGTAAATTAATGAGAAAAGAACAAAAAGGGAGGGGAAAAGTGGCATAAAAATTAATGGGAATGGGATTAAGAAAGAAGTAAAATGTTGTGGGAGAAAATAAAGGAGGAATCCATGGGTGAGAGGTCAAATAATGGAAAGGAAAATTAAGGAACTGAATTAAAGTAGAAAAATTAGCAGGGATAGGAAACAAGAGACATACATGAACACTATAACAAGGATTAGGAATAGAATTTATTGGGAAAAAAAAAAGTAGAACTAGTAATCATTGATCTCAAACAAAGTCAAACTGAAAGAAGGAAATCTACATTGTGTCAGCCAAATTAATATTGTTTGAGATCTACATATGTGTAAATGAATATGTAAATGTGTATGTATATGTGTATATGTATATATGCATTTGTGTGTATGTATGCATGTAGGTGTATATATGTGTATATATACATATACATATGCATGTGAATATGTAGGTGTGGATTTGAATATATTCATTCATGCTTAACTGTATCCTGCTTGGGGGAGCTGAAGAGGATGAAAGGGGGAAAAATAATAAAATAAAATTTGCACAGATGAGAACTAAAGAATTACCTGCAAGGAAACAAAGAAAAAATGAATAATTATGAATATAATTTTTTCTATTATATACTTTCTTGAAATGGAAATTTTTATTACTTATACAGTGTTCTGCTAGGTACATGACAATATTGTGATTTGTTTTTTTTTAATTTTCTTTTTCTGTCTTTCTTTTTCTGTTTTCTTTTTTCTGTATTTACTTTTAAATAAATAAATATTTATATTAGAAAGAAACAAATTACAGATCAGTTGAGCGTGAGCATACCTTTCCCCAGATCACAACACCTTGGAATACTGAAAACTTTCAAACATCCAGGGAAAAGTTCTGAAAACAGTAGTATAAAAAAGTCTGAAGCCTGAGCTCTCCCAGTTTCCCTTCGAAAACCACATGAAACCAAGACTCTGATGGAATGAAACCACTCTCCAGCTCAATTGAAAAACTTCAAGAAAGATGAGTCTCATTGGGGTGAAAAGGGTGTTCAGCCCAACTCATATAGACTGGGAAAGCTGGTGAGAGGGTATTAATTACAGCAAATCAACAACTAAAACTCTCAGTTCTGGATCTATAGAGGAGCAAATAAGGGGGGCAGCTTCCAGTCCCAGCTCAATACAAATCTTGGGAAACCAGGATGTTTGCTGAACAGAGCAGGCAAAGCTACCCCCTCCAAACACAAAGGGCCCTTGGCTCAAAGCCAAAGCCCAGAGCTGTACAAAAAGGCTGGGACAGTACCACCTTTACCACAGGAGCAGAGCTCCACCTTAAAAGTACAAAGAAAATGAGCAAGAAACAGAAAAGAATCTTGACCCTAAAAGGTTACTATAGTGATAGGGCAGACAAAAATACAAACTCAAAGGAGGACAGAATGTCCACAGAAGAAATCTCAAAGGATGAGATAAACTGGTCTGAAGGTCAAAGCAGCTTCTTGGAAATGCTCATAAAAGACTTCAAAAGGCAAATAAAAGATGTAGAAGAAAAAATGAGAAAAGAAATGAGAGGTATGCATGACAGAGTCAACAGTTTGGAAAAGGAAGGAAAAAAAAATTGTCCGAAGAAAACAACTATTTAAACAATAGAATAAACCAAATGGAAAAAGAGATACAAAAGATAACTGAAGAAAACCACACATTAAAAACTAGAACAGGGCAATTGGAAGTTAATGACTTTGTGAGACAGTAAGAATCAGTAAAACAAACAAAAAATGAAAAAATGGAAGAAAATGTGAAATGCCTCATTGGCAAAACAGCCAACCTAGAAAATAGATTCAGAAGAGATAACTTAAAAATTATTGGCTTACCTGAAGATCATGACCAAAAAAAAAGAGCCTGGATAGCATTCTAGAAGAGGTCTTTAAGGAAAACTTCCCCAATAGTATTGGACCAGAGAGGAAAATACTCATTGAAAGAATTCCTTGATCATCTTTGGAAAGAGATCCCACAAGGAAAACCTCAAGGAACATTGTTGTGAAACTCCAAATCTATAATACTAAGGAAAAAGTATTGCAAGCTGGGAGACAAAAACAATCAAAGAGCAACACTGAGGATTACCCAGGATCTGGCAACTTCTAAAATAAAGGATTAGCCATATTCCAGAAGGTAATAATCCTGGGGTTACCCAGCAAGAGTCAGCATAATCTTTCAGGGGAGGACATAGAGCTTCATTGAAGTAAGAGACTTTTAATCATTTCAAAAGACTTCTTACAAAGAAGAAAAGGGAGGATAAGCATTGTCTGAAGTTTGATCTAATCAGTTTGGGCTCTAAGAGGGAATAACTTAATCATTCAATTGGGTATAGAAATTTGCTTACTCCTATAAAGAAATAAGAGAAGAGAAAAAGAAAAGGGAAGGGCAGGATAGAAAGGAGGGCAGAAACACTAGGAAAAAAAGAAAAGGGGGAAAGGTTGAATGAAAATAAGGTATTGGCTCTTGTGGATTAAAAAAAACACTAATACGAGAAGGAGGAGGGGTGATAGGAGATAAGGTAGTGGGTAGAGTGGGTAAAAAATCCCATACAACTAAGGACAAGGTGGAGAGAACAAAAATATATACAGGGGAGAAAGTAGGATGCAGAGAAATACAGAGCTGACAATCACAACTATTAATGTGAATGGGATAAACTTCCCATAAAACAGAAGCAAATAGTAGAGTGAATTAAAAAACAGAATCCTACAATTTGTTGTTTACAAGAAACACATTTGATACAGAGAGATGCATGCAGAGTAAAGGTAAAAGGCTAAAATAGTATTTATTATGCTTCAGCTGAAGTAAAACAAAAGCAGGGGTAGCAATTCTGATCTCAGTTTAAGCCAAAGTAAAATTAGAATTTATTAAATGAGATAAAGAGGGAAAGTACATCTTGATAGAGAATACAGTAAATAATAAAGTAGTAACCATATTAAATATATTTGCACCAACTGGTGAACAGGCAAATTTCTAGAGAAGATTTTAAGCCAGTTACAGGAAGAAATAGATAGGAAAACTATTTTAAATATTTTTAATTATAGCTTTTTATTCCCAAAATATATACATGGATAATTTTTGGCATTCACTCTTATAAAACCCTATGTTCTAATTTTTTTCTCACTTCCTCCTAATCCCTCCCCCAATTTGCAAGTGATAGAATATGTTAGACATGTGCAATTCCTCTATACATTTTTCCAGAAATATTCTGCACAAGAAAAATCAGATCAAAAAGGGAAAAAAATAAGAAAGAAAACAAAATGCAAGCAAGAAACAACAAAAAGAGTGAAAATTCTGTGTTGTGGTCCCCATTTAGTTCCTCTCTCTGGGTGCAGATGGCTCTCTAGATCAAAAGACCATTGGAACTGGTCTGAATCACTTAATTGTTGATGAATCCATCAGAATTGATCTTTGTATAATCTTGCTGTTTCCATGTATAATGATCTCCTGGTTCATTTCACTTAGCATCAGTTCATCTAAGTCTCCCTAGGCCTCTCTGAAATCATCCTGCTGATAATTTCTTTTTTTTTTTTTTGCTTTTTTTTTGCTGAGGCAATTGGGATTAAGTGACTTGCCCAGGGTCACACAGCTAGGAAGTGTCTGAGACCAGATTTGAACTCAGGTCTTCCCGACTTCAGGGCTGGTTCTCTAACCACTGCGCCACCTAGCTGCCCCCTGCTGATAATTTCTTATGGAACAATAATATTTCATAACATTCATGTAGCATAATTTGTTGAGCCATTCCCCTACTGATAGGCATCCACTCAGTTTCTAGTTTCTTGACACTACAAAAAGGGCTACCACAAAAATTTTTGCATATTTGGGTTCCTTTCCTTCCTTTATGATCTCTTTAGTATACAAGCATTGCTTGTAAAAACACTACTGGATCAAAGGGTAGGCACAGTTTGATAGCCCTTTGGGCATAGTTCCAAATTGCTCTCCAGAATAGGTGATTCAGTTCACAACTCTACCAACAATGTAGTAGTATCCCAGTTTTCCCACGTCTCCTCCAATATTTATCATTATCTTTTCCTGTCATCTTAGTCGATCTGAGAGGTGAAGTGGTACCTCAATTGTCTTAATTTGCATTTCTCTGATCAATAATGATTTAGAGTACTTTTTCATATGACTAAAAATGGTTCTAATTTCTTCATCTGAAAATTGCCTGTTGCCATCCTTTGACCATTTATCAATTGGAGAGTGGCTTGAATTCTTATAAATTTGAGTCAGTTCTCTATATATTTTAGAAATGAGGCCTTTATCAGAACCCTTAAATATAAAAAAATTTTTTTCCTAGTTTATTGCTTTCCTTCTAATTTTGTCCGCATTGGGTTTGTTTGTACAAAACTTGTTAACTTAATATGATCAAAATTATCTTTTCCATTCCATAATGTACTCTAGTTCTTCTTTAACACAAACTCCTTCCTTATCCACAGAACTGAGAGATAGACTATGTTTGTTCTTCTAATTTGCTTATATTATCACTTTTTATTTCAAACCATAGACCCATTTTAACCTTATCTTAATATAGTATGTAAGGTGTGGGTCAGTGCCTAGTTTGTGCCATACTACTTTCCAATTTTCCCAGCAGTTTTGGTCAAATACTGAGTTCTTGTCCCAAAAGGGAGAGTATTTGGGTTTATCAAACACTGGATTACTATAAGTCATTGATTTTGTCCTGTGAACCTAACCTATTTCACTGATTGACTACTCTGTTTCTTAGCCAGAACCAAATGGTTTTGATGACTGCTGTTTTATAATATAGTTTTAGGTCTAGTATAGATAGGCCACCTTCATAGCAAAACTATTTCAGTGGGGCCCTCAACCTTCCCCTCTCAAAATCAGACAAATCTAGTCACAAAATAAACAAGAAAAACTAGAGAGGTTAATAAGATCATAGAAAACCTAGATATGATAGATTTCTGGAGAAAACTGAATAGGGTAGAAAGGAATACATCTTTTTCTCAGCAGTACATGGCACCTACACAAAAATTGACCATGTAATAGGGCATAAAAATCTCACAATCAAATGTAAAAAGGCAGAAATAATAAATGCTTCCTTTTCAGATCACAATGCAATAAAAATTATATTCAATAAAGGCTCAGGGAAAGATAAACTAAAACCATTTGGAAATTAAATAATGTAATTCTAAAGAATGAGTGGGTCAAACAACAAATCATACAAATAATCCATAATTTCATCCAAGAAAATGACAATAATATGACAACATACCAAAATCTATGGGTTGCAGTCAGAGCAGTTCTTAGGGGAAATTTTATATCTCTAAATATCTACATAAATCAAAAAGAGAAAGAGGACATCAATGAATTAGGTATGCAACTAAAAAAGCTAGAAAAAGAACAAAGTAACCCCCCCCAATTAAATAACAAATTAGAAATTTTGTGACTCAAAGTAGAGATTAATAAAACAGAGACTAAGAATACTATTGAACTAATATACAAAACTAAGAATTGGTTTTATGGAAAAACTAATCAAATAGATAAACCTTTGTTTAATTTGATCAAAAAAAAAAAAAGGAAAGAAGGAAAGAAAAAAAAAAACTACATTACCAGCATCAAAAATGAAAGGGGTGAATTCATCATCGAAGAAAACAGAATTAAAGCAATAATTAGGAGCTATATAGCTCAATTCTATGATAGCAAGTCTGATAATCTAACTGAAATGAATGAATATTTACAAAAATATAAACTGCCCAGGTTAACAGAAGAGGAAATAAAATATTTAAATAGTCCCATTTTAGAAAAAGAAATTATAGAAGTCATCAATGAACTACCTAAGAAAAAATCTCCAGGTCCAGGTGGATTCACAAGTGGATTCTAATAAACATTTAATGAACAATTAATTCCAATATTATGTAAACTATTTGGAAAAACAGGTAAAGAAAATACTGCCAAATTCCTTCTATGATACAAATATGGCACTGATACCTAAACTGGGAAGGCCCGAAACAGAGAAAGAGAATTACAGACCAATCTCTCTAATGAATATTAATGCAAAAAATTAAATACAATATTTGCAAAAAGATTACAACAATTTATCAGGAGGATAATACACTATGACCAAGTAGGATTTATAACAGGAATGCAGGGCTGGTTCAATATCAGGAAAACTATCACCGTAATTAACCATATCAATAAAAAACCCAACAGATATCATATGATAATCTCAATAGATACAGAAAAAGTTTTTTGAGAAAGTATAGCATTCATTCCTATTAAAAATTACTAGAGAACATAGAGATAAAAGGAGCTTTCCTTAAAAAAATAAGCAGTATCTATCTAAAACTAAGCATTGTTTGTAATGGAGAGAAGCTGGATGCATTCCCAATAAGATCAGGGGTGAAATAAGAATGCCCATTATCACCAGTATAATTTGACATTGTACTAGAAATTTTAACTTTAGCAATAAGAAAAGAAAAAGAAATTGAAGGAATTAGAATAGTCAATGAGGAAATAAAACTATTACTCTTTTCAGATAATATGATGATATACTGCAAACAATTCACAGCTTTAGTAAAGTTGCAGGATATAAAATAAACCCACACAAATCATTAGCATTTCTATATCTTATGGACAAAGCCCATCAACAAGAGATAGAAAGACATATTCCATTTAAAATTATGGTAGACAAAATAAAATACTTGGGGTTCTACTTGCCAAGACAAACCCAAGTACTGTATGAACACAATTATAAAGCACTACTCACATAAATAAAATTAGATTTAAACAATTGGAAAAATATCAATCATTCATGGCTAGGCCAAGCTAATATAATAAAAATTCTGCCTAAATTGTTCTACTTGTTCAGTACCATACTAATCAAACTGCCAAAACATTTTATAGAACTAGAAAAAATAATAACAAAGTTCATCTGGAAGAACAAAAATTCAAGAATATCAAAGGAATTCATAAAAACAAAATACAAAGAATGGTGACTTAGCAGTACCAAACCTAAAACTATATTATAAAGCAGCAATCATCAAAACCATTTGGTACTGGCTAAGAAATAGAGTGGCGAATCAGTGGAATAGGTTAGGTTCATAGAACAAAATAGTCAGTGGCTACCGTAATCTAGTGTTTGACAAATCCAAAGACTGCAGCTTCTGGAATAAGAACTCGCTATTTGACAAAAACTGCTGGGATAACTAGAAAATGATATGTTAGAAAATCGGCATAGATCTACATCTCAAATCCCATACCAAAATAAGGTCAAAAATGGATATATGATTTGAATATAAAGGATATCATAAACAATTTAGGAGAACAAGGGATAATTTACTTATCAGATCTTTGGAGAAGCAGCAATGTATGACCAAAGAAAAACTAGGAAACATTATGAAACGCAAAATGAACAACTTTGATTACAGTAAGTTAAAATTTTTTTGCACAAACAAAACCAACAAAAACAAGATAAAAAGGAAAAATCTTTATAGACAATATTTTTTATAAATGTCTCATTTCTAAAATATATAAAGAACTGGGTCAAATTGATAAGAATACATGTCATTCCCCAATTGATAAATGGTTAAAGGATATGAACAGAATTTTCAGATAATGAAATTAAAACCATTAGTAGTTGTATAAAAATGTTCTAAATCACTATCGATTAGAGAAATGCAATTTAAAACAGCTCTGAGGTACCACCTCACATCTCTCAGGTTGGCTAAAATGATAGAAAAAAATAACAATAAAAGTTGGATTGCATGTGGGAAAACTGGTACACTAATGCATTGTTGGTTTAGTTGTGAAACAATCCAATCATTCTGAAGAGCAATCTGGAACTGTGCCCAAAGGGCTATAAAACTATGCATACCCTTTGACCCAGCAAGGCCATTACTGCATCTGTATCCTAAGGAAATCATAAAGGAGGGGAAAGGACCCACATGTGCACAAATGTTGGTTGCAGCTCTTTTTTGGTAGCAAAGAATTGGAAAAGGAGTAAATGCCCATCAGTTGGGGAATGGATGAACAAGTTGTAGTACATGAAGATAATGGAATATTATTGTTCTATAAAAACTGATGAACAAGCTAATTATAGAAAGACTTGGAAAGATTTACATGAAATGATGCTGAGTGAAACAAGCAGAACCATTGTACACAATAACAGCAAGAATATGCAATAATGAACTAGCAAAGGCTTGGTTCTTCTCAGAGGTTCAGGGATATAAAGCAATCTCAATAAACTTTTGACAAAAAAATGACATCTACATCCAGAAAAAGATCCAAGGAAATTGGATATAAATCAACGCATTCTATGCTGACTTTTTTCTGTTTTTTTTTTAAATCTCTCCCAAGGTTTTTCCCTTTAGCTCTGATTTTTCTCTCCCAACATGATTCGTAAAGCAGTTTGTATTAAAAACAAATAAACTTGATACATTAAAAGAATCATAAAAGCAACAAATGTTAAAAAATTTGTTTTGAATGTAACTGGGGGAAATATTAAATAAATAAAAGAAAAGAAAGAAAATAAAAAAACAAATATAAAAGAAAGAAAATTGAATAACATAAGCTAATTCTGCACCCATCAGAAATTGAAAGAGAAATTGGAGTGATGTGTTTTGAAGAGGCAAGGAACTCAAGATACAAACACAAGTGACATATTTTGCAAATCTGAGTGTAACCTTTAATATAAAATGATGGAGATTCAATAAAAAAGATTGCTTCAGAACATTTCTAAGAAGAATCTTGACAGTAGAAATACAATAAAGGTAAATCTTAGAAAAAAATACAAGAAAGGTAATCAGCAACAACAGAAAAATAAGAGAAACCATTGAGGAATTTCTTTTTAGAGGAAATATAGCAGAAAGAGGATATTACAAGTTATGGTGAAAAATAGACTTAAAATACCAAGGTCTAAACTGATGTTATTTTTAAGCCAACTAAGTTGCAGTATGTTAAGGTATATTAAGGGAGGAAAAAGATAGAGAGGACTACGTGATGGCCCCTATTTAAGTCAAAAGTTAACAGTAGAGTAAAAAATATTCCCATTGACTCTCAGAAAGAAAAGGATTTACACAAGAATGGGTGAGGTGATTAAGACAGTAATTAAACTAGGGGAAAAAGGTAGAAAATCTTTTTTTTCAGTGGTGAAAGATTATCTCATCCAAGAAGCTTTCATGAGGAAAGGAGTGGCAATGGGATAGGGGAGAGAAATACTATAATGGGAGCATATATGAGATTTGATGCTTAGAAAAACAATTTATCTGTTCTTCAGGAAAAGGAGAATTGCAGCTCCTGGGGCAACTGACTCCTTTTTACCAATGTTTACTGTTCCTGATGATTATTTCCCCCATTTTCCATGAAATTGCTTTTCTGTTTACAGAGGAATGGGAGGGCATGGATCCTGAGAGGAGATTTTAAAGCAAGTGGTGGGATAAAAGATAATTCATGATGAATTACACATTTAGGGATATTGGATGATTCCTGCCTTGGAATAACACTTTCCCCCTCTTTGTTACTTGCCAGAATTGGCATTTTTATGTTTAGATGTGAAGGTACAAGAGACAAAAGGTCTCCCTGGAAGAAAATCTCCAGGTTATAACATAGAAGCTCTTTAGAAGAGAGAATGCAAAATAGGTAATTTAGAAACTTTACTTCTCTGCATAATATAAATACTAAAGAAAGAAAATATAAATATAAAAGCCATAAATCATAAAATGCATGTCTGCCATACATAGAAAAGGAAGATAAATAAAGAAGAAAATAAGAAAAATCTTTTTGAGACACAGATGCAAAAAATGAATTTTAAAACAACTTGAAGGTCAGATAAAAAAGGGGAGTTTATTTGATTACTTAACTGAGGGGAAAAATGATGAGAATAAATAGATAATTAGATAAAAGGAAGAAATATTGGAACTAATAAGTTAAGAAAAACTAGGGAAAGGGTAACAAACAGGAAGTGGGGAAGGTATATGGTGGTAAGAGGAGAATAGGATTGCCTTAAAATAGCTTATATTAAAATTGCAGAAAACATTAAGTACTATTAACAGAAAAAGAGAAAGAATCTTTGGCTGTATCCCACAAATTTTGGTATGTGGTCTCATTATTGTCATTCTCTTGAATGAAATTAGTAATTGTGTCTGTAATTTGCTGTTTCACCCATTCATTCTTTAGGATAAAATTATTTAGTTTCCAATTGGTTTTTGGTCTATTT
>JAJPUD010028396.1:0-14724 GCA_023553655.1 Myrmecobius fasciatus
GTGTGTGTGTGTGTGTGTGTGTGTGTGTGTGTGTGTGTGTGTGTGTGTTATTGAGAGTTTCCTTTCCTATAGTAAAAAGAACTGGAAACACTGAAGATATCTATCAGTCAGGGCATGGCTACCCAAGTTATGGTACATAATATATACAGTACATGGTAATCATATATTATGCTATAAGAAACAGTGAATATAATTTTTAAAGAATCATGGGATAACTTATAGGAATTGATATAAAGTGAAGAAAAATAGAACCAGGAAAATAATATATACAATGACTACAATAATAAATGAAAAAGCAAAAAAAAAAATTAGAGTAGCACTTTTTTAAATTTAATTTGTTCTTTTCTTTTTTGAGGGGGATTAAGTGACTTGCCCAGAGTCACACAGCTAGTAACTGTTAAGTGTCTGAGCCTGTATTTGAACTCAAGTCCTCCTGACTCCAAAGGCAATACTCTTTCTGCTGAACCATCTACTTGCCCCCCCCTTTTTATTTTTATTTATTTATTTTTTGTGAGGCAATTAGAGATAAGACTTTCCCAGGGTCTCACAACTAGGAAGTATTAAGTGTCAGAAGCTCAGTGCTCTATCTACTGTGCCATTTAGCTGTACCTTAAAGTAGCACTTTTTTAGTAGTTCAAAACTGAAAACAAAATAGATATCCTTCAATTGGGAATACTTAAATAAGATATGATTCATGAATGTAATGGAATGGCATTGGGCTGTAAGAAACAATGAATCACCTGGGCTATGCCTCTTGTATCAGCAATGGGAGGGGTCAAAGTCCCTAGGTAGTGTGAAACTCAGACAGAAAAAAATGTTCAATCACAGAGGTCAGAAACAAGACAAACAATTCCAGTGCTCTTTGTACTTTACAATACTGCTATCTCTGAGACTATATTGCAACCATCAGAATATGATGAAAATTAATTTACTATGAAGAACTCTTTTGGTGTCTTCCCCACAGGGATGATTTTCAAACTTTCACAAGCTCAGTACAGCACTGATTTTTGCCATAGTAGTACATAAAAGCAATAATGTACACCACTGGTATGAAGTATAATACTAGTGCATGTCATATTTAATTTTATACTAAAGGTTTACTTGATCACTGATTGACTAATTTTAGGCCTAAGGATCTGTGCTAATTTGCTTTCCTTATGTTACCTATGAAAAGTTAATCTTGTGTGGACAACAAAATATAGTGTGATTTTCCTTTGTTCTCATCCTTAGCCATCATTGAACCTCCTCGAGTACAAGTAGAATCATTGACTGGTTCTTTACATGTAAGCTTCTCATATCCACACATTGAAAATGAACCTAATGAATGGACTTTAAAGGATTATTACCATTCATGGCGTTACAGAGTACGATACTGGAAAAATAACACCAATCATAAGGTAAATTGAAGTTTTTGCTTCTCTTTTGAAGAATTATTGTGGTTTCTCTTGTGGGTCAGACTGGACTTAAATCAGTCTGGTAGTTCAAGTTCAAAATTAGAATGAAACAAAACAAAACAAAAAATTAGACTAAAAAATAGTGAAACAAAATTAGAATGAAAAAATATGTAGACAGACCAGAGTTTATAATGTCATAGAAGAGAAAGAGTCAGCAGTACTGGTTCAGGTAGATATGTCTCCTTTTATCTACATCAGGAATATATTTGATGAGCAGGATATAGTTTAGCAATGAGACATCCACCAAGTCTGAGGGTTGCACTTTCTTATGCCCTTAACAAACTCGGCAGCTGTGTCAAGCCACAAGCTAGGGCCCCAAGGTGATTGTCTCAGAAACAGTTTCCTTGCCTTTTACGGAAAAAATAAAACTGGATAAACCTATGTGGCTATATCTAGCTATATTAATTATACCAAATATTTTAAGAGTAATTTATATAATATGTAATACGCTCCCAAAATATTGTTCCAAAAATGGAGGGGGGAAAAGCATTCTGGAATGCAATTACTTTTGTGAGACACATGGTTCTGCCACTCAGACCAAAAAGAGACAAAGCAGACAAAGAGACCAGTATCATTAACGAATGGCAATGCACTGTTTTAAAAAGATATACTGAAAAACAGGTTAAGGACTAGATTTGTGAATTTGTTGTATGTTTTTAGTTTTTAGCAAAGGGAACTCTTAGGTAAGAAAACTCCCTTTATTAATGCAAGTCAGCATCTTATTTGCATCTTGGCCTAAAATGTTAAGTGACTTGCCCTGTATAAATCAAATAGTTATGTGTCAGATATGAAACTTAAATTAAAAAAAATAACATCTTAAGTTATTTGTTAAGATATATGTGCATCCATGTTGTTCCTTTGAGATAAGTTCCCCTTTTCTTCCTCATTAGAATTATTTCTTTTTGCATTTTCAGAATTTCATCCTAGATCAAGACTGCTTTTCCATCAATAAACCATGCTGCCTCTTTTAGCCAGAGAATAATCCACTATGGCCAGATTGTTTTCATAACAATAATGCATAAATAATTCAATATTAAAGAAAATGAGTATAATTACACAATCAAGGGTAACAGAAGCCACATGATTATTTCAACCTATGCCCAAAAAATCTTTTGATATAATACTAAGAACCATTTCTCACTAGAAAAGGAATCAGAGTATATGAACCAAACATTCAAAAGAATGTTACAATCTAAAAGACTCTATGAAAATATGATCCAAATCACTAACAGTAAAACATATATATTGAAACATCCCTGAAGTTTGAATTCCTACCATGGAACTTGATCACACACAAAAATGTCAGTAACTATTCTAATATAGGGTAGGAGGAGATTGAGGAGAAACAACACATTAATTCACTTTGTAGAGCTATGAAGTGAGCTAACAATTCTGAATTTCAATTAGGAATTATGTAGGAAAATAAGTTTTCACCCAGAAATCCCAATTTAGGCATATAACCTAAGAAAGTCAAAAATAAAAACAAAGATCTATTGTCTACCAAAATATTCATAGCATCACTCTCTGTGGTAGCAAAGAACCAGAAATGAAATAGCTAGCCACTAACTGAAGAATGGCTGGGGGAAAAAAAAAACTGATGTTTAAATGAAATAGAACATTGTTATGTAGTAAAAAAAAGATGACTATGAGGGATTCAGAGAAACATGGAAAGTTTATATGATTGGAACAAAATGGGCAGAACTAAGAGAAAAATATACAAGAACAATATATAACCATGTAAAGGAAAAGTTAACTAAACAGAAACCAAATTTTGAATAACTGAAAAACTTCTCTGCCAAGACAGGGAGAGAGGCAAAGTACTATTATGACAGATCTTATATACATTTTCAGATTGAGTAGTAGACATTATTATTTAAAGTAGAACTTAATCAGAAATAGATAGAGATGAAATGGCAAGGATATAAAGACAACAGGCATCAAAATAAAATCTACATTGTTTGCTAAAATCCATATTTGTCCATACTGTTCACTTGAAATAGCTCTACTCCTCTTTTCTTCATTAGAATTATTCCTGTTTTTAGCTTCAGCATTTTATTATTCAGAACTTTCTTAGTCTAGCAATATCTCCCTGTAGAATTTTAGACCATGAAATCATACCTATTTTTTCTCTGAATCCATTATTATCCACTCTCTCAAAATCTAGGTTGCTTGTCAGACTAAACTCAATTTTCCTATTTCCTTATTTATTAATTCTGAGATAGACAGGTCACTAGATGCTCTTTGTTGGTGAGGATAAAATTAATAATATCAGTGAGTGATGTATAGCATATTAATTGCATTTATTTTGCAGAGTGAAAGAAAATAATTTGACTTTTCAGTAATCATTTTAATTAGAGAATTAAGGGAGTGGGATGCTTACCAATAGTTAAACAAGGTCCTCCTAAAGAGAAATTGGAGGTAGTCATCATTTTAATATTTCCTTGAGTATATGTTCTAAGTCCTTAGTATAAGTCCTGTATTATAACAGATCATTGCAAAATTAAATTGTTCTTTACCTGTGACATTTTCCTTTTGTTCATCTCCAATTTTAGTTTGAAAAAGATACCATATATGACTTTGAAGAGCTTACTGATCTGGATCCTCAGACAGTTTATTGTCTTCAAGTTCAAGGGTTTGTAATTGAAAAGAACAAAAGTGGAGAATGGAGTCAACCTATTTGTGTCCAAACTACTGAAAATGGTAAGTGTTACATGAATTTTCTTATCAATTCATTTAACTAATGCCACTTAAGTCAGAACAAACCACAGTGCAGGTTTTATTATATTAGTTGACATACATCAACAGCAGTTGATGAGGAATGTGTCATTCATAATTCAACTAACAATATTTATACAAAAAAATACAAAAAAGACAGTTGCTCATTGCAGCTGGTTACAAAACCAAAATAACGTATGCTTTTTAAGGAAAATGTATATCATTAGCTACAGGAAATAAAAAAGTAATATGCCTTTGTTAAAATAGGTAGTTTCACTAAATCAAAGGAAGATACCTGTTAGGACAGATGATTGAGGGCAATATTCCAGGCTCTAAAATCCTCCTTTTTAACAATTAAGTCTTTTTGTACCAACTAGAGGAAGAGGGAAGATATTAAAGAAAAATATCTGCTGCATACAATTCACACAAGGATCATACACACAGCAAAATGGTGAATGTTGGACAAAATGTTGGCAAGTATAGACTCTCAAAAATCATTTTCAATATAACTCCTAAAATATAAACTCTATAATTTTGCCATCTTTGAGATTTCTATTGCTTTTCTCGGGTCTTAAGAGAATCACATAGTCTCAGACTTAGTCTAATGATGATGATATTTACTTATATTCAGCTAAGGTCTATGCTTTCCACTTATTGGACTTCATTCTACTCCCTGAAGCTAATATATTTAATCCTTCTAAGTTGACAGTCCTTTTATTTAAAGATAATTGTCGAGCCCCCTCCAAATATTCTATATTTGCACACCCCTAGTTTCTTCAGTCATTTTTCATATGAGCAGACATCTAGATCCTCTCCCATTCTGGCTGCCCTCTAATATGGGCAGAAATCAGTCTGTTCTTCCCTTTACTAAAAGGCTGTCAAACATGAATTTGGAAGATCAGTTTTTCTCTCAGCTGATATAGTGGTTGTTACATGGAAACAAAGAGAATGTAGCTTTGCACAAATTTCTTTCCCATGGAGGCATGCTAGAAAAAGCAGCCCATTTATTCAACAGGTATGAGGATCCTCCAAGGAAAAAGTAGTGTAATCCCTATGTACTCCTGAGGGGAACTTCTCTCTCTTAGATGATTATTTGACAGGGGTAGTACTGGTAACCTATGATGTCTTCTTGAGGAAATTCCTTATTAACCTGACCTTCAATGTACCCTGACCCAAATTCCTTCTCACTCCCAGCCTCTTTGCCTCCCATGAATTGGGCATCGAGGGTCACTAATTGCCACAAATGTCAGTGGGATTTAAGGAATTGTTTGGCAAAATTAACACAGTGTTAATATTCAAATCCCACTACTATGAACACAGGGTACTTCAAAATCTGTAATTTGACATACACATTCCTAAAAATCACCATGCTATGTAAAATTATGTAATAAAAATCAAAGGGCTTATGATGAAAATAGTGTTAGGGGCACAACATTAAAAAACTTATGATTTTGTAAACTTTCCATCAGAATTCTGTTCAAAATCCTTGGTTTTCAAACCAGTTGGATACTTACTGAATAAAATCACCTCTAAAATCCTACAGAATTGTATTATATACTTCTATTCATAAAAATAAGTTAAAAACATTCTTTAAAATGGGAATATAAACATGAAATTAATATGACATTAATAGCCTGCAGGAAATACATACATATGCATATATGTATGTTTCCCAGGATATTTTGGTTTTTTATAAAACTTTTAAATTTGCAAGCAAAAAAACCCCAAAAAACCTTCATCATTAATATATTAAAAAGTGGGGGGAATGCAGGAACCTAATAAAGACAACAACAACAAAAAAAGACTCCAGCAGTTTTATATGTGCTAAATAAATACATACATACTATAATAAATAGTGGTAATATCTGTGGCCTGGGCTACTCCTCCTGCCCCAGGTTCCCAAGAGTTTAGGCTGACAAAGTAGACAATTACAATTAAAAAAGTAGCTTCAATAGGCCAGAACTCTGGGAGGGGGTGGCCATGGCAGATGGTGGTGTGAGGAGTATGAGAACTCAGATATCAAAACAAAGTGAAGGGAGGGATGAAGTAGCTTAAGATATCTCTAACCAATCACTGTGTGAGTCAAGGAACTGGCTAAACAACAATAACTGACAAAGGGGTCCAGGCTTAAATTGCCCCAAACCTGTTAGGGTCAATGACAGGACATAGGCCTTTGGACATATGGAATATGAATAAAGAGGACTGTAAAACAGCCATTTGTAACTCTGAATGCAAATCTGATCTAATTGTAACTTGGATTGTAAAGCTGACCAATTGTAACTAACTCTGACTATAAATCTGAGCAATCTGAACCCTTGAAGGGTGTAAAGAAAGAAACCAACAGTATAAAGCTTGCTCCTGATTCCATGTTCCGTGTTCTTTGGGAGGACATCTGCTTTTCTTTACGATTAAATAAAGGATTTTTCTTTCACAACCCTACTCCTTGAATAGCTCGAAATAGGGAAGCTGTGGTGCTCCCTGATCTCACTAAATTCCTCATGGTCTTTTGATAACAGTCGTGAGTTGTAGTTAGACTGCATAGGTGCAGACCAATTCTCCTCCATTTACTGGAAACGCTACAAAAATATGACACTACCTTGAAAAATGCCTGGCTTATCTTCACCCAGAGAGAGGATGGTGGGGACTGAGTAGGGATTACAACGTAGTATTTTCACTTTTTTTTGTTGTTGTTTTTGTTTTCTTTCTCATTTTTCCCCTTTTTGATCTGATTTTTCTTGTGTAGCAAGATAATTGTGAAAATATGTATAGAAGAATTGCATATGTTTAACATATATTGAATTAATTGCCATCCAGGGGATGGGAGTGGGGGAAAGAAAGGGAGAAAAAAATTCAAAACACAAGGTTTTGCAAGGGTGAATGCTGAAAATTATCTATGTATATGTTTTGAAAATTAAAAAGCTTTAAAAAAGAAAGAAAAGAAAGAAAAATGCCTGACTTGCTTTTGTATTGTTAGGCCCTAGATAGCAGGCCATACATCTCCCTCCCCTTTTTCATTTGTGCAATTAGACTTGGAAAAATTGAGTTTAAAAAGAAAAGTTGAGACTCGGACTTCCCTTCACATGCCATTGCAACACAATGAAGCTTAGAAAAGAAAAAACAGTATCCAGTTTCTCTGATTTCACCCCTGTCCAAAAACTACTCTGGGAATAGAATTATTGTCAAGGACAATCTCATGTCCTGCAGTTATGCCCTCTTTATAGCCCCTATCTATCCAAGAATGGTCCTACTTCTCTGACAGGGCTTGAAGCACAGTCTCCAAGCTGTAAATACCAAGTTAACTCCCCTCTCCCTGCCCTCTCTTGGAAGTAAACATAACAACAGCTGCAAGACTAATTGCACTCTCACTTCTGTACTTTGCTTAAAAAAAAAAAAAAAAAAAAAACAACCTTATATAAACGGTGTGCCTCAGTTGCTCTGAACCAAATGCTTTAGAAGTATAATCCCATTTATGTCAGCTAGTTTAAACTCTCCACATTAAAGATTAAAAACAATCTCTTCTCATCTCAGTTTTACAGGATTGCAGCTTATGAATTATAGTGAAGGGGTAATGTTTTCTGCAGTCTCACTATTTCTTCCTCCAAAAAATACACATAAGCAAATGAAAAATTTGAATTACACTCATATTTGATGCCTACCATATAAATTGTGTTGAAATAGATTTGCATATTTAAAATAAGTATTATAGCAGAACTGACTATACAGGTCATATACATCCTGGGTGTTGTCTGAGATGGAGAAAATCAACACAAACACCAATCACAGGATTTGTTCAGAGAGCTATGTTGTAAAACACCCTTTGTGGTTGATTCTATGAAACTGTCTGATATTTGAAGTATCCCCTGAAGAACATTCACTCAGTGTTCCTAAACTCAAGGACTGTCTCCTGGAGTTCTGTTTTCTGAAAGCCCAAACTTGTTTCTCTTTGCTCTTACAGCTGTACTCCTATCCCATCACACTGATCCCAGAAACTAAAAAGAAACAAACAAGTAGACTAAATCAATAAATGAGTCTAATAAATGAGTTTGTTTAGTAACTACTATGTTTCACACACTGTACTAACTGCCAGGGATACAAATAAAGGAAATGATAGTCTCTGCCCTCAAGAAGCTCACAATCTAATGGGGAAAGGCAACAGGAAGATGAGTTATTGGAAATGATAAAATCCGGGAAATCAGTCATGCTTCTACTCCTATACCTAGGGCATCAGCCTAGGTGGAGGGTGGAACATTCAGGGCCTCTTTTTCTTGCTTAATAATGTCTTCTTTGCTTGTCCTAAATCACATGATGCTTATGATATAAAGTTATCCATCATTGTGTGTGAACAGAGCAGGCACCATGTCCTGCATCAATCAGCTAAGCATTTCCAACTTGAACTTGTTATAAGAAAAGCACGCATTTAAGCTAACCTTTGAAGATAAATAGAGTTTCAATGGGAAAAGCTTGTAATAGGAGTGGGGAGAGTAAGGGGAAGTGGAGGGAAAGTGAGGGCAAGGACTTAGAGGAACAGTAAGAAATAGTCCAGGTAGAGGAAACAGTAAGGAAAAAGACACTCAGGTAGGAAAGCAAGATGTATGTGGAATGTGGAGAAATAATCCCATTTGGTGGAAACAGAGATTATATGAAGAGAATAGTTTAAGATAAAATCTTCTCTTCTTGTTCAATCAGAGCCAGCCCTTAGGGCATTCCAATTAAAATTCTGTTGGTGGCCTTTCTTGTCTCTCAGCTCTTAGTTAAAATGAAAATTACCAATATTACATAGAAGTGATAAGTAATGAATACTCCCAGTCCTGGCCTCTCTGCTTTTTTTCAGCTCTCTGTTCCTTCTCAAATTACTGTGATATGAGCTAAGTCATTTATCTGGGGATAGTTTTTCTAGATTCCTGAATTGCCAAAATCAAAAGTAAATACATTTTAAATAAATTTAAAAATTAAATTTTAATGCAGTACAAAGTATACTCTGCATATAAAATAGAAGGGGTCCCCATTATATAGTAGCCCCCCCATGTAGAAAATAGGGAATTACATCTTGTCTGAATGTAACAGATTAATGCTATAATTATAGATAATTCTGCTTGTTTTCTTAAATGCAAAAGGAATTGATCCCTACCTTGACTCTGTTCCCCTTAGCTTGGTCTAAGTTTTAAAATGCAAAATGATCCATAAATATTATTTCATCAATTTATTTTAAATTGGCTCATTTTTTTTCCAGGAAATTTTGAACCATAATTTTTGTCTCATTTTCCATTGACATTCTTGTCTCCTCATCTTCCTGAGGGCAAAGAAAAAAAATTTGTATTATGGGTTAGATTATATTTGCTCCAATATATTTGTGACTCTAAAGAGCCTGAACTATTGCTACTTGTACCAAGGACAAAACTTCTGAATGGAATAAAAGATTTGAAATTACTGCAACATAGTGGTACCTATGAGGCTGGCAGTCCATGAGAGGAAAAGTCAACTTTTTGTAGCATCCTCCTCTAGGTTTGCTCACCCAATTTATACTTACAGGGACAGTTTGGTCATTAGAGAATAATCTGCCCTGCTTCCCTAGGGGTTCTATGGATAATCCTGAGAGGCTGGGATATCTAGTTCTGCAATTCATGAGCGCCCATCTGGTGTTAATTTTGTTATTAATTTAACAATAGATAGAACACTGAACCTGGAGTCAGAAAGACCAGATTTCAACTCTGACCTCAGACACTTACTAGCTATGTGATCCTGGACAAGTCATTTAGTCCATCTGTATAAAACTAAAAGTTTGTTGAAGGAAACAGCAAAGCATTCTAGTATCTTTGCTAAAAAACAAAACAAAACAAACAAACCAGGTGAACTGTTGATACTCCAATCACAAATAGTTGGATATGAGTGAACTATTTATAAATCATCCCTTCCTTTTGTTAGAAATATGCTACAAACATAAAAAGAACTCTGGAGTTATAGACATGGGAATGAGACTTTTTATTTCCTATCCTGAAGCACAAGGTCCATCGCTAATTGCTTCCTTAGCTGAGGATAACAAAGTTAACAGATTTCTTGTTCTTCCCATTGCATGTTCCTCTTTGATATGTTCCTCTTCCCTCGTTAAAACCATGTTCAAAAATGGCAGAAAACTCCTCCTTTGGGGAGAAGTTAATATTACCTTGTTAAGCATACTCAGTTTTTGCAATTACTTTCATCCACTTTCTGTTTTTTGTTGATTTTTATCATTTTATCAGTTCGGTCACTCAATATCTTGTTTTGTACAACTATGTCAGCTGACATGACCTTTCTTTAAGTTTTTGTCCCTATATGGAAATATAATTCTAGAGATTTTTCACACCCTCCCCTATAGATGCCCCACTTCCTCCTCAAAAAAACCAAAACAAGGTGGATAAACTCAAGCTCCCTGGGGAGACTAGGCTCAAATTAATTGTAGGGTAACTAGATGGTAAAGTAGAGCCCTGGAGTCAGGAGGACCTGAGTTCAAATGTGGTCTCTTACTACTTAGTCTTACTTACTATTTACTACTACCTGTGTGACTCTGGACAAGTCATTTAATCCCAATTGCCACTTAAAAAAGCAAAAAAAAAATTTTTTAAGCAAAGTGTAATAGTATAATAGAAGTACATGTGGCCAATAGAAATACAATCTAAATCTTGACCCTAGAAGTCTTTTTTTTGTGAAATCTTAATGAGGTTTCCTTAAGTATAGATAGGTTAGTGCTAAATTATGTGATATATAAAATGTTTGAGAGACATAGTTTCTGGGTAATTAATCATTTTATTAATTATTGCTAGTGAGTAGTCAATAAAAGGATCATTTGGTTTTCTCTCCTAAACCAGAAAAGGGATCTTAGGGACTTATGCCCTTGAAAGAGTGGGTATTCCCAACAGGTGGCAATCAACTCTGATAGGTTAACAATGGATATTACAATGAGAGGTGGATCAGTTCCAATGAGGGGCTGGGAGACTTTGATTCTGTTGCTCATTCACAAAAAGACTATCTCAATACAGACCACCCTCAGCTTTGGCAATCTAGACAAAGCATTTACCCCAGAATCCAAGTCCCAGTAGACACAGTGCACTGGAATTCATCTTAGATTAAATTCTTTGAAGGTTTTCTAGTTAGGTAGAATATCCCATCCATATTGAAAAGCATATACCCTGGAATTTGGGCAATCTCATCTATCAACAATATCCTTCAGAGATTGAACAGCCTACAGATTTTTGGTTTCTGAGTGAAGAAATAAGAGGGGGAACCTTAATACTAATTTAATAATTGACTTAATATAAAGGAGGAATAATCATTTTTCTCAGTTCTAAAAATCAGTGCCTTTCTAGAATCCACATCCCCAGCATTTCTATTTATCATGAGGGATTACTTTACCTAAAGCTGCCACCCTTCTTGGGGAACTTTCTACCTCTACCTTCAGAACCTTCTGCTGTTGCTACTCCATTGGATTCTGTTACCAACTCTTAAGTCCTAGTGGGAATTCTGATACTCAGGAATATATTGAGAGGGGGCAGAGTAAGACAAGAGCAGTAGCCAGTTTCCTTCCACCACCTGGCAACTCACTGAAATCTTTCTTACTTGAAAACCATCAGGGAAAAGATTGAAAGATTGTCCATTCAAACTTTTTGTATGCACACTGAATCCCTACTCAGTCTTTCCTAAATCATCAGTCCATCCAGCTAAGAAGCCAATAGAAGATATTACATCATCAGCAAACACCCCTATCCACTAACCAGGATAAGCTGATCACCAGAAACCTTATTACCTTGAAGAAGGACTCAGGTTCATCATTTCAATTTGCCCTCAGTAGTTTCTCCCCTTGGATTGAACTACTGGAGTGTGGAGCACTAAATTACCAAAGTGTTCCTTTATAGAAGGCTCATGACTTTCTTGGATAAATCCATTTTCCATCAGCAACTCTGATTGACATTAACTCCATCTGAAACATGCTCCCATTTGTGGCACCCACTGCTCTCCTCTCCCCATTTTGGGCTTCAAGCTTCCTTTTGTGTGCTTTCTCTCACTCCAAATCCCAAACTCCCTCCAAATCCCCAGAATGTAAATTCTTTGAGGGCAGGGATTGTCTCTTTTTCTTATTTGTATACCCCACGCACAGTTCCTGGCACCTTTTTTGGTCATTTTTTCAGTCATGTCCAACTCTTTGTGACCCCATTTGAAGTTTTCTTGGTAAAGATAAAGAGTAGTTTGGCATTTCCTTCTAAAACAAATAAGTGACTTTCCCAGGATCACACAGTAAAGTGTCTGAGACCAGATTTGAATTCAAGAAGTTAACTCCAGGCCCAGCATTCTATCCATTGCACTGCCATTTATTGAACTGAGTTTTCAAGTGTTAACTTGGATTGACAGTTTGAAAGAAAACCAATTAACTTCAAATCTATTGTTTCATTGTTACATTACAAATCAGGAGATATATTCTTATTCTTTGAGAAACCAGCCTTTAAAAAGACAAGTGGGAAAACCATGCATCTCAACTTTTATTCTGTCATTTGCCCTATTTCCCTACAATGTCTAGAATTGGTGTCAGGTGATTTTTTGTAATGAATAACTTTGCAAAAATTGAATTCTTAAGAGAAATTATTTCTTTCTCTTCTATAGGATTTCCCTCACACTGGATTACTGTTACTGTGCTTATTGTATCCATGATTGTGGTTTTAATATTGGTGCTTGGTTGTTTTTGCATATGGTACTTCTACAGAAAAGCAAAATGTGTATTCTTTCTTGGGTATTCTTTTCCTCAGCATCTGAAAGAGGTATGCTTTTGATATATACATATGAAATACTAAAGTAGTCCTCTTCCCTGTCTGTATATCTACCTTAAACTAATTATTTCATAGATGGGTAAATTCTAGCCATATAAAGTTATTTGCCCAGGATCACTTCATGAATTTCAAATCTTTGACTTTGGGTTCCACAAGAAGGCATATGCATTCCCTTGATAGATTTATCAACTTCTAGATAGTTAAAAACAGCATATACATGATATATTGATAACTTTGCCCTATTGAAGTGCACAGATAAGTGAAATTTATATCTAAGGTCCACACAAGGCAACTTAGGAAATAAGTAATTTGTCTTCTAAAAATTTCCACTTTCCTTTTCTTCATTTTCTCCTATCCCTTTTTCAATGGTTCCCTCTTTGTCCCAAATGCCACTGCCTTAGTAGGAGTAATTTGCTAAATTAATCTATGTTAAGGTACTAGTCATTCTTTTTTAAATAGTGTCTTTTCAATTGTATATAAAGACAATTTTTGGCATTTATTTTCATTGAGTTCCAAATTTTTCTCCCTCTTTCCCATACCTCCCTTCTTCCTCAAATGGTAAGCAATTTGATATATAGCTTACATATGTGCAATCATGTAAAATATGTTTCCAGAATAGTCACATTCTTAATGACTGCCAGGAGTACTCACATTTTAAAAGAAGCTTAGATAAGAAAATGTTTACCTCAAAGGAATTAATATCTAACTGTAAATGATAAAGAAGAGTTCTCTTGCTGCTACTCAAATGATACCACAAAAGTTAAAGCCTGTTCCATCCTTTTGTAAGGCCAAATTGTCTGTCTTTAGATAAATGTTTTGCACCATATTGTACAGCTAAAGGTCAAGGTAATCATTGCACCCTCACAAACAGCAACATTAATTGATGCAATCTTTACCCTTCATGATGCTTAAATTCTAAAGGAAGAGATAGCTCAAATTTAAGTAGAACCCTAAATTTATAACACATTAATAAAATCCTAACATAGTCAACAGGTAACAAGAGAGATAGACAAGTAGCTTGGGAAAACTGAAGTGACCAGAAAAAATGAAATTGATTGCAGTCTAGCTTCAAACAAATGAGTGAGCTTTAAACAATATCTGAAAAGGAATTAGTCATTTCCTGAGAAGAAGAATTAATTACCTGTGAGAGGAAGAAACTAAGAAATTATACACGGTCAGAAATATTAGCAGAAGCTTGAATAAAATTTATTGTTGTTCAGTTGTGTCCAACTCTTTGTGACCTCATTTGGAGTTCTCTTGGAAAAGATACTGGAGTGTTTTGCCATTTCCTTCTCCAGATCATTTTACAGATAACAAAACTGAGGTCAATAGAATAAAGGAATTTACCCAGTGCAACATAGATAATGTGTCTGAGGCCAGATTTGAATTCAAAAAGATATGTCTTTCTGACTCCAGGCTCAGAGCTCTATATTCAACAGGTCACTTAGAAATCAATCAGATGAAATAAAATAAGCAATAAATTAATGTTCTTATTCTGATTTTAGAACACGAATATTAAGTTGAAGCATACAACAATTAAGTACTACTGTGACCTTCTGAAAATAAGACAATACAGTTAAAACAATTTATGAAGAGAATTATTACATTTTGTGTAGGGAAACTAAAAGAAGAGAAAGATGTTAAAAAGCCAGAAAACAGGTCAAGCTGTACAAAACCTAGGCACACTGGATTATGAAAATGTACAATTAGGTGGGGAGTTCTAGAAGTATAAAGGAAAAGGAAATTGTATATGGAGAGAGAGA
>JAJPUD010028397.1:0-14724 GCA_023553655.1 Myrmecobius fasciatus
AGGAAGGAAGGAAGGAAGGAAGGAAGGAAGGAAGGAAGGAAGGAAGGGAAGGAGGAGAGAAGGGGGGAGTAGGGAAGATGGATGGAGGAAGGGAGGGAGAAAGAAAGAAAAGGAGGGGGAAGGGAGAGAGGAAAGGAGGAGGGAGGAGGGAGGGGGAAGGGAAGAGGGAGGGAAGGAAAGAGGGAGAAGGGAGGAAGGGAGAAAGAAGAGCAAAACCATTAAGTACCAGCTAAGTTCCTGACACTGCTAAGTGCTTTACAAACGTGAAGAAGGCTTTGTAAACTGTACAAATGCTTTATTACTGTTGTTATTTTTATCATCATTATTATAGGAGACATTATGCACATGTATAAGTAGATACAAAATAAATCTCTCCTGTATGCAAAACAAGCCCCAGGTAATTGTGGGAGAGGCTGAGGCTCAGGAAAGCCTTCACTGCAAGCTGGGCCATCAAGGGCAAAAAGCCTGCAAAGGCAGTTTGCTTCCACATGGCTGAACATGGAAGGCACTGACCTGGTCAGTAAATTTTAATGAGATTAAACAGAAAGCTAGCCAGGGGCATTCGGGAGCCCCCCTTATGTTCCCCCATCCCACTCTCCTCCCTCTTCCAGATTCCCTAAGGAAAGCCTCTGGAAAGCATGGGGCTTGGGGCCATGGCATGGGGGTGAGGGGATGGGACAGGAAAAGGGGAAAAGTTCTGCCCTGTCCTCCCTGCTCCCGCTCTCTGGGCTACATCATTCTCCCCAAACCCAAGGAAGGCACCGAGTACTTCTGTTGGCCCTGAGTACTGAGTGTAGTATGTTTCTCCCTAGTTGCAGCCCTTGGGAGGAGGAACAAAGACCTCACTCACCTGATTTATAATTGAGCCTAAGCAGCTAGGATAGAACATTGGATCTGGAATCAGGAGGACCAGAATTCAGATCCAGCCTCAGACATTGCCTAGCTGTATGACTCGAGACAAGTCCCTTCACCAGTTTGCCTCAGTTCCTCAACTGTAAAGTGATCTGGAGAAGGAAATGGATCCCGGATCTCTTCCAAGAAAATCCCAAATGGGATCATGGCTGAAAAATCACTGGACAACAAACAACAAAAGCTGCTCCAGTCTGGCCCCACGACCATCCATCCCTCTTAGCCAACTTTTACCACCAGGGGTATAGCCTGGTCCTGTGTCAGATGAGTAAGCCCCCTTCCCTGCCCTCAGGTAACTTACAGTTTAGCTGCAGAGCTAAAACCCATGGCAGATAACCATAACCCTAAGTTGGAGGCTCATAGAAACTGAGCTTAGGGTCTAAGGGGAGCACAGTAATCCTCTGTAGAAAGATGCTCAGTTTTTTCCTTTGGTTCTAGTCTACAAATGTAGAACTGTGGAGATCCAGAGGATGTTTCAGCCGGAGGATCAGTCAAGAAACATTGGACAAAGAAAGGGAAAAGCCAGGCCCTGCCCTCTAAGAGCTCAGTCTAATGGAAAGGCAAATGTAAAGAAGCAGGGACATATACATTTTCTATGTATATCCATGTAGAAAATCATCTTGGGAAGGAAGGGGTGAGAAGGCTGAACGCTAGCAGTCAGCCAGACTCCAAATGAAGGAAGTGATCTCCAGATACAGCCAAGGCCTTCCTCTAGATCACAGTAAGTAAGCAACTGAATGGGGGCTCAGATCTCCTGGGCAAACCTGTCCCTCTGCCACCGGAGAACCACAAATCCTATTTCTATGACATTTAAACATCAACAATTACTAAAGGAAACTTCATTGACATTTAACTTTTTCTTTCATTGCCTCCACAAATTGGCGTTGACCCATGAAAATTAAGACAGAATCAAGGAGGTAAACTACAATATTTGCTCTACATTCATTTGGGCTCATTTTCATTGCAAATTGACCTAAGTCTTTCACAATTTAAACATCATGGCAAGTTCAGGAAGCCATTGCATAATGGACAGGAATCTCAAGGAGATATTTTCTTCCATGATATGACTCAATTTAAGTGGTTCATTGAATAGCAGTGCAGAATGTTAACTGTCAGTGTTCAAAATAAAACATCTTTTGTGTTTAATGAAGCAAACTGGAGAGCAGTGAACTTATTTTGATTATTCTTAGAAATTTGGTGAATGCGATCTAATGGGACATAGAAGAGCATGGCTTGTCTATTGAACTCATAATTAGGTGTACTTTTAAAAAAATTATTGTTTTGGGACACTATGAAACTTGCCCTTTTGATTTTTGACAGCCTCAGCTTGAGTTTTTCAAATTATGTTGTTGGAGTCCAACTGGTTACAAAGTAAAAAAACAGATGAATGACTAGACATGGCCAAAGTAAGAATTTTTTGGATTGACTACATATATTTGGTTCAAGACCTTTGTTTTTAAAAAAAAAAACATAGAAGGGGAAGAAAGTAAATTTTGGTAAATTTTTTAAATTCAATTTTAAAATAACAAAGTAACTAGCAATAGGTTGGTTTAAAAATCCATGTAGGCATTAAAGACTATTGATGTGGGAGAGATCTGAGAGATGAGTTAGCCCAACCCGTTCATTTGACAGATGGGGAAATGGATGCCCAAGGATGGGGAAAGAATCTAAGGTCACACTGATAGGGGGAAAGTAGATACTTTATGCAAGAATGAGAGAGAAGGGAAAACTCAGAATCAGACAGGTTATTTAGCTTTTAGGTGAATAGATTTCAAAACGTTCAGAAAAAGAACAAGGAGAATTCAGGGAAGTAAAATGCTAAAGGGCAAGTTAGTCCAGGAAGGATGGAACTTTCTAAGGATGTAATTCTAAAGATGTATAAAGAAACAATTCTTGGAGAGAGGAAAAGTGAAAGTATCCAAAGAGAGCAATCAGATGCACAGTTGACTCACTTAGTCCACTCACCAGTCAACTTAGATTTTTTGAAAATACAAAATCAGGTCTGCCTGAGCCAGGTATTTCGGAAGCTGAGCTGTTGGAGCTCTTGGGCTCAGGAGTTCTGAGCTGCAGTGGGATAAGCTGATTGGGTATCTGTACCAAGTTTGACATTAACTTGGTGAATCCCTGGGATGGCTCAACCAGGTACCCTAAGGGTAAGGCAACAGACTCAGTTTAGAAAAAGAGCAGGTCAGAATACAATCAGGCCTGATCAGTGGCCCCTTCCTTATGAATATGAGTAAGATAAGAAGTCCCAGATTTTTCTCAGCAAGTATAGAAGTGGAAACAAAGGGAGATAATAGGAGGAAAATACAGAAACATGATGTGGTTCTTTAAGAAAGTGTCAGAAATGTTTACACTCAGAATTGGTTGATACTAGTTAGGAAAGATTAATAAGAACTTCTTTCCTTTTTTCCTTTTCTTTCTTTCCTTCCTTCCTTCTTTTGTTTCTTCCTTTTCTCTTCCTACCTCCCTTCTTCCAACCTTTTTCCTTTCCTTTCTTCCTTCTTTCTTTCTCTTTCTTCCTTTTTTTAAAAAGCTCGATTGTAGAAAAGTACTAGATCACTGAAGAGATAAGATTGCTCCTTGTGGTGGATGCGACAAGATGATGATCACAGATGAAGAAAAAGTAGGAAACTAATATTTATTTTTTCCCTTTTTTCTGTCAAGGAAAATAACATTCACACTGGAAAAAAAAAAGGACAAAAATGGCCATCAGGGAGTTAAAGTGCGACTCAAGAAGGAGAAAGTGAGAAAGTGCCAGCTGCCTTTGGTGAATTTTAGCCTCAAGGCACAGAAAAACTCCCTCTCTGAGCAGTGAAAGAACCCACAGATGTGATGACTGAGTCACTGTCTAGGCTTTGGGTCCAATCCTGGAGGACTGGAGGAGGAGGGCCCAAGTCCTGCTTTTCAAATGCAGGAAGACAGAGTAGTGTGAACACTGGCTTGGCAAGCTGGATTTTGATACCGAGGATAAATCTAAGCCATGTTATTAAAGGGAGGACTGAGGAGCATCTGTGAAAGGATAAGAGAGCAGGGGAGGCCAGACTGAACTCGATGCCTTTCCTGCTGGATTTGCCAGGCTACTGGCAGGTGTGGTGAATAAATAATGAGCCACTTTCAGCACCAAAACCCGATGGACATTCTGTTCTGAGAGACCACTAGGGGGCACCATGGTGCATAGCGAGCTGGGCCAGGAAGACCTGTGTTCAAATCCTATGCCATCTATGTGACCCTGGGCAAGTCCCTTCAGCTCTCTCTGCCTCCATTTTCTCAACTGTAAAATAAAGCTAATAACAGCACTTATTCTCATGATTTCAAAGGAAATAATGTTTGCAAAGCACTTAGCATGGTGATGGACACACAGTAGGCACTTAATAAGTGCTTGTTTCCTTTTCTGCCTCTGATAAATACCTGCTGTATGATCTTGGGTAAATCATGTGACCTCTCATTACCCCAAGCAATGGGGAAAAAATTTCTAAACAGTTGCTGAAGGTGCCCTGAAGGAAAGGGGACTCTCCATTCTCTGTGCTAATCAAAAGGCCGGACCAAACAGAAAATGGCGTGGAACAGATGGATGCTGAAGACATAAATTAACTGGTTTTTAACAAAGAATCTTTTTTATGGAAGAAATGGAGAAATTTGACCTAGATGACAATATAGTTAGATGGACTTGGAATTGATTAAGTGGATTGGGCCAATGAATGGCTCTTATTAAAGATTGGATGCCAATTTGGAAGGACTCCATTGGGATGTCCCAAGAGATCAGGGTTTGGGTGTGTAGTATTTAAAAATGCTACCAGTGCCTTCCCTAAAGGCCCTACTATTGTCCTTCTAAAGCCGAAGATGGCATGGAGCTGGAAGGCATAAAAAGTTAAAAAAGAGAGAAGAGTCTGAATCCTCTGAAGGGGCAACATTACAGGATAGAATCCATTAAGATGAAATTTAATGGAGTTGAGCAAATGTCATATCTTATACACAGGTTCAAAAATTCATGTCACTTCTCTATGATGATAGAAGCAAGGCTGGTCAGCACCTCATCCAAAATTAATGGGGATAAGGAGCGGTTAGTGGACCATAAAAAAAATAATGAGGATAACATAATAACCAAGAAGCTAGCTCAAACTTAGACTGCATTAAGACAAAGAAACAGTGACTGAATAACAATATAGAGTTCTTTAAGATTTACAGTTTATATATATATATATATATAATATATATATATATTATATATATATATATATATATTTGCTGAGGCAATTGGGATTAAGTACTTGTCCAGGGTCACACAGCCAGGAAGTGTTAAGTGTCTGAGGCCACATTTGAACTCAGGTCCTTCTGACTTCAGGGCTGGTGCTGTATCCACGGAGCCCTTTACAGAGTATTTATAAAGACTGTCTTGATTAATCCTCACAACAATCCTGAGAAGTGAGTGCTGTGGTCATCCTCATGTTACAGGTAGAAAAACTGGAGAGCCCTTGCCAGGGTCTCAGACACAGTCCAGGATTCTAACCACTGAACCACTCACCCAATCAATGGAACACAATTCCTTGGGAGCAGCACCTTTGTGCTCTCAGAGTCCAGCCACAGATCTTGCACATAGTAGGTGCTTGTCAGCCCCTTTGCCAGGGGAGAGGCGTTTGGGGCAGAGGGTCCTTTCAAAATGACATCATCTCAGCAGCTGCCTTCTTTGCCTGCACATAAGGAAGGGCTAGGACGGAGTCAGCTGACAGAGCAGAGTCCTCCCATAGGTTCAATGAGCAAGAGGATCCGCTTCAAGCACTTGAAGTAGAAAAAACCCTTCCTTGTGATTTTTTGTGGGTACATTTCCCCAAGAGTGTCATGGGCTAGGTTTCAGTCACATAAATGCTTCAGAAAACAAGTCCCAAAAGCTATTAAAGAAAAGGCCCACCCACCTAAGCCCAGCTAAAGTGGGGAGGGGGCAAGGCTTGGCTGTCAGAAAAGCTCATTTGACAAATAAGGAGCCTAGTTTATGCAATTTCTCTTCTGACTCCCCAATAATGGCATCCTCCAATTGTCCTATTCGGACTGACAAACCGAGAAAGGCTTTTTCAAAAAGTCCCTGAATTGGCTGATCTAAATCAGCTCTTTGTTTTTTAATTATGAAGCAATAAAGAAACATTTTTTTGGAAGTGAAAAACACACACTACCTTTGTCTGACATTTAATTTCAAGGCTTGGGAAGGGCAGGGCTTAGGAAAGGCAGAGATTACTTTAATTGTTATTTTAAAAACAACAATCCTAATGTCCTTAATTTACAAAATACCCAAGGTCACCCAGACCTGCTTCCTCCCCTTCACCCTCCAGTCCTTGCCCCAACTGGTCAGCAGGTCCTGCTGACTACCACCATTGTTTCTCATGGCTACCCTCATCTCTCCTCTCCTGGTTCAGCCCCTTATCCCCTCTCACTTGGATGACTCTACTAACTTCAATCTTTCTGCCTCCAGTGTCTTTCCCCTCCAAACCACAACTGTCAAAAGACAGGTCTGGCAAAGTCACAAATCCATGACTGTGCTCAAGAATCATTTGTGATTCCCTATTACCTCCAGGACAAAATACAAATGGATCAGACTCCATGAGCATCACATTTCTCCCTGTCACATACTCTGTGTCTGAGCTAAACTATGCTCCCAGATGGTTCCCAACTCATCATTCAATCTCTCATCTCCATGGCATAAATCGTTTTGCCCCATCCCTAAAATGGACCCACATCTGCAGCTCAGAATACTTATTTTTTTTAAACCTAGTCTGATGCCTTTTCGTTCATGAAGCCCCTCAGAGCCTCTCCTTGCTCTTGACCCCCTCATCTGGCTTTCTTTCTCCTTGTATTTTCTTTATGCCTCCAGGAGAATTGTGTAAGGGCTTTTAAGGGAAGGATGCTGCCCTTTAGGATGTGATTCCAAACCTTTAGTCCTCGAGGGTTCCTGTGACTGGAAAATTCTTGCCCGTATATTCTTTTTCATGCTGAGGGAAATTTGACTGAACCAGGTCTCTGGTCTCCCTTCCCCACAGTCTTGGAGCTGGAAGGGCCCTTAGCATTCCCTTGTGAGAGTAGAATGGGACGAATGCATCAAACCTCCCATGGAACAATAGACAGAATGCTGGCTTTGGGGGCAGAAGATCTGGATTCAGATCTTGTTCTCACCTCGGCTGCACAGGGTGTTACGCAGTTCAGATTTGCAGACCCACAGCAATGCAGGATCTACAGGTAGGGGCGAGCTGGGCCTGACTGGGAGGTGTAGTGGAAAGGAGAGCTGCCAGCTTCCCCATGCCCCCAAGTGCCACAAGGCTCATGTTTGGGTTCCCAGACTCGGCTGAAGCTGGGCAAGTGCCAGCTTCCTGAGCTGGAAACTGGCAAGGCTTGTTAGATCGGCTGCGGGAAGAGGGAGTTCGTTCTTCAGCGATGTAGCTTGTTGATCCAGCAAACAATGGAACAGAGGATGGAATTGTTCAGAGAAGTAGGACGGGGTCTCTGAGAAAGTCTAGGACTCTACTGAGAGGTCCATTCAAAACCACCAGGAGCCTGGGAAACAGGCAAGAGGAATTAAAAGCATGTACAGATGGACAGGCTCTGACCCAGGGGACATAGCTGGGACCTGCAGAGCTTCTCATAGCCCTTGGGGGAGGAGGGAGAGGGGACTGACTGAACACAGATTCTCAGGAAAAAGTACAGTAGAGTAGAAAGTGGCCTTGGTCAAGGGTCAAGGCACCTGCGCTATTGTCCAGTCTCCACCATGGGCTAGCACGTGAACATGCAAAATACTTAACTTCCCAGAGCCTTAACTTCCTAATCTACCAAATGACAGGGGAAGATGCTATCTATGAACACCTACTGGGATGAGGTGCTTTCAAGTGTTCTGAAAATATCCTTTGTTGCTAGGAACAATTAAGTGGGGACAATGGAGAGTGCTGGCTCTGGAGTCAGGAGGACCTGAATTCAAATGTCAGATATTTCTTATGTATGTGACCTGGACAAGTCACTTAACTTTTGCCTCAGTTTCCTCATCTGTAAAATGAGCTGGGAAAAGAACTAGAAAACCACTCCAGTGTCTTTGAAAAGAAAACTCACTTGAAAATGATAGAAAAACAAGGAACAAAAACAAGAACTTACCAGCCATAGGGTTGCCTTTTCCATTTTTAGTTGAAGGCCTTGAAACCTTTGTTAAAATATCTGTGAGATCTACAAGTAATAAGTAGCACCTGAAGTCATGGTCAGCCATTAACACCTTAGAATCGGTCACCTACTTTTCCAGTAAATATCAGGAATGATAGAGAAGAGAGGGAAAGAGAAGTGGGGGTTCCTAATGGGCCCCTGGGCAGGGTCCTTTTGCCATCCCAATATTTGGAGCTGGATGGGTCTAAAGAGAGCAACCAGTTCAAAGTCCTCATTTTAGAGATGAGGAGATTGAAGTTCAGGGAGGGGAAGCTTCCAGTGGTAGCCAGGAAATAAAGAGGATAACTGAGGGTCGAACTCATATCCTCCAACTCCAAAAGCATCACTCTCTCTATTCTGCAATACTACCCCATAAGACTCTTGGATTGTCCTAATTTCTCACCGCCTAGCCCTGATCTTCACAATTATTTAGTAAGCTAGAAATTGATGCTTTTTGAGTTCCCTCTGATATAATGTTCTGTCTCATTCTCTCAATAATGGTTGAGTCAAAGGCATGGAAAAGAAGCGTATATAGGGATACAGGGTGAGGGGCAAGCATTGTGATCCTCAGGTCCTTCCAAGTCTAGCTTAAGGCTGACTCTATTACATAAAAATCACTTCAGTGGTTAAAAAACTCCTTGCCCCTAAAAATGGGGAAAAAAATCTGAGTGAAACTGGGAAGAACAGGGTTTATCTGATGAAGTTTTTACAGGAAATAACGGGACTCAACAAAAGCTTGTGGATCAGTCTCAGTCCTAAAAATCCACTATGGCTTTAACGAAGACCATGTGAGGCAGCTGAACACTGGAAGAGAAGACCAGTCAAGAGAAGTTAATTAAGGACTGGAGAGGGGGAGAGGATTGCCCAGCATCATTCACATTCATTTCAAAAATATCTCCAAATAGAAAAATGGAACACAGATTTTCATGAATTGTTTACTATCACCCAACTCCCCTCAGGAAAAAAAAGAGAAAGAAAAATGATATAAAATTATATAAAGCAGAAGAAAGGAAAAAAGCTTCTAGGATTATAATCTGTATAAATTAGCAGGTTCCTTCTGGATAATCTGCCTCCCTGGAGGCTCAGACTGGTTTCCAAAGAATGAAAAAATAGACTATCCCATGGCCACAAATATAGGGATTCCATTTTTCCAGTAAATATCAGGAATGATAGAAAGTAGAGGGGAAGAGAAGTGGGGAATCCTAATGGGCCCCTGGGCAGGGTCTTTTTGCCATCCCAATATTTGGAGCTGGATGAGTCTAAAGAGAATAACCAGTTCAAAGTCCTCATTTTAGAGGTGAGAAGATTGAAGTTCAGGGAGGGGAAGGACAACAATCCAGCATCCAAAAGGTCTTTTAAATCTTCCCCTAATGCATTTCCTTCCCATTTCCTACATACTTTTTCTGAGATTGTCTCACATGCCTAGAATACACTCACTCCCCATAATCACACCTTGGAGCCACAGTTTCTCTCAATGTTCATTTCTATCAGTGAGTACTTTCTCCTCCCTCAATGAATATAAGCTTCTTGAGGTCAGATGCTGTAATATTCCTGTCTCCTTAGAGCCTACAATGGATCAAGAATTGAACTGGGATCAGATGACCTATGGATTTAAATCCTGTTTCTGTCATTTTACTAGAAAGGTGATCCTGGGCAAGTCAATAAACTCCTGCAGGTCTTGGTTTCCTCATCTGTAAAATGACAGGACTGAGTTAAATGGTCTCTAAGTGACTTTCCAGATCTACGACTGAGTGTATCTGGAAAGAAACAAATGTTTATTGAGAGGAATATTCTGCTGTTCATCCTTACCAAAATGAATTAAAAAACAGACAAGTGAAGGAATTCTCTCTTGATAAGAGTATGGATCTTGGCCAATGTTGGTGTTCACCCATCATGTGGCTTTTTATGTCAGCAGCCATTGTGAAACCCTAATGTATTGTGGCCCCTAATTTCTGACTCAGAACTTTGGTACATTCACAAGGTGGGCAAAGAGTAAACTTGTAGATACTGGCTGCTTTATTCAGTTGAATTCAGGCAAATCTTTGGTCATTGGGAAGGAATGGAGTTGGGGAGGGGGGAGGCAAGAGAAAATAAAATACATGTCCTCCTCCTTGTTGCTCCCAAGCATTCATTGAGCCCATGTCTGCTTGTGCTGGGGACAGTAGAGAAGCAGGATGACCTAGCTGCCCAAGACCAGGGGGCAGAGTCAGAACGATCACATCTCCTATTTAGGGTGGAATTCCCAAACTTCCCTGTATTATTAATTCAGCTCTGTCTTGTCTCAGCAAAAACCAGATCCTCCCACATAGTACCCAAAGCCCCACTGGTTTTGCATGTTAGCAAGGAGAATGAAGTCTATATGTAGGAGTTAATGATGGCCACTTTCCCTTTGTGCTTGTCTATATTAGCCTTGTCAAGGAACTCCGCCTCTTCTCAACAGCTAATGGCTAAATGATTCAGACTCTCTTTTTTCTTGTCCTATTGTCCAGTAGTTCACATGAGTCATTCTCAATACTTATCAGCTAACTCCTGTTGCGTTTTCAGAGTGCCTGAGAGGAGCTTAATTATTTTGTGTTTATCACTAACTTCAATCTGCTACTGAACAAGTTTCATAAGGTAGAGTCCATTAAGCGTAGAAGCAGCTTTGAAAGAATTCTAAAGCACATTGTAAGAAGGCTTATAAACATTAACCACAACCGCTCACATGCTGTTGCTTAAGATTTATAATTTAGTATATAAATTGAAATTTATATAAGATTTGCTTTCCTCCTTCAGGCTTTTAGCAGGTAGTTGTGACAGGTATAATTATTTCCATTTTTGAGACATAGAAACAAACCCTAAAAGGAACAGCAATTTTCCCATGTTCACGTAAGTAGGTTTGGAAACAGGGCTGGATCTCAAGTTTCACAATTCTATTCCAGATGTCTGTCCATGATTCTGTTGCTTTCAAGTGGATCAATGTCATTGAAACATATTGGTTTTACTGGAGTTAAAAGTTGTTGAGGAAAAGGGAAGGAAGGCAGATTGAGGAGAATAACAGGTTGTAAAAATCTTAGAGAGATTCTTAGGAGGTAAGGTATAATTATATAAGGTATAATAACTAAAGCAGTTCTTTAAACAAGTATGAGAATATTGATAAGGGTGACCAGAAGAACGAGTTTTCCAGCGACTTGCTTGGAAGGTGCCACGGGAGTGACTCTGCCACAGTCATGCGCTTGCTATCCATGTTCCAAGTGTAGGTTAGACTCACTCAGAGAAGAGACTCAGGAATGCCTTCCAGTCTATCAGAGACAGGAAAGAATTCATTTTTCTTTTCTTTTTCTTTATTAAAGCTTTTTATTTGCAAAACTTAGGTATGGGTAATTTTTCAACATTGACCCTTACAAAGCTTTCTGTTACCAATTTTTCCTTCCTTCCTCCCACCCCTCCCCTAGATGGCAGGAAGTCCACTATAAGTTAATTATGTTAAAATACTTGACAAATTGAATATGTGTATACATATTTTTATAGTTATCTTGCTGTGCAATAAAAGTTGGATCTACAAAAAAAAAAACCCAAACCTGAGAAGGGAAACACAATGCAAGCAAATATCAATAGAGAGCATGAAAATGTTATGTTGTGGTCCACATTCATATCCCTCTCTCTGGGTGTATGTGGCTTTCTTCATCACTGAACACTTGGAACTGGTTTGAAACATTTCATTGTTGAAGAGAGCCAGTCCCTCAGAATTGATCATCGTATAGTCTTGTTGCCGTGTATAATGATCTCCTGGTTCTGCTCGTTTCACTCAGCATCAGTTCATGCAAGTGTCTCCAGGCCTCTCTGAAATTGTCCTGCTGGTTGTTTCTTACAGAACAATAATATTCCATGACATTCATATACCATCATTTATTCAGCCAATAAGAATTCATTTTTTAACATTCAGTGGGCCAGAACCAAGATTTCAGAATGGCAGGACAAAGAATAGCCCAACTGTCCCCACACAATTCCTTCAAAAAGGTCTGGAAAATGTGCTAGACCGAGGTCCTGATTGGGAAATCTAGTTTTAAAAAAAACATAGACAATCATATTTCAAGCCCAAGCCATCATAAAGAGATAGACAAAAGAGCTCTGTGGATATTGGGGATGAGATCTGGTCAAGGGTGTAGCTTGTGAAGCAGAAGACTAAGGCTCTAGAACAAGGAAAGAAGTCCCAGATTCATATGAGGAACCCTGACCTTATGCATAGTGTAGAAGCAGGTGCCAGCTCATTGCTATATTATTCATTGCTATTTTGGGATCACAGACCAAGGATGGGACCTGCACATAGAGTGCTATTTCCTGAGGGAAATACAGTCATTGGCTGTACTAAATAAAAACAAGTTCAGAAGTAAATAATGGCTATGAACTCTGAGAGCTGAACGGAGACTCAGTTCCAGCCTCTGACCCATCCAGGAGCGTACAGCTGAATTAGTAGGTCAGGAATCCCAGAACAAAGCAGGGACTAAAAGTCCTATCACTTGGAATCTGCAGAATCATCTCATTGATAGTGACTGAATCTAGCAGTAGTCTACTGGAACTTACAACTAGAAGCAAGTCAATTGAAATGTTGCACACATCCAAACCCAGGTCAGGAAGTTGGAGAAATCAAAATAGAAGTGCGATAATCTGATCAAACTACTCTGAGAATAGGGAAGGCCTGTAGTCCCCCAGTCTGAGCTGTTCCTGAGCTCCTTTAAGAATACAACACTCAATACACCCAAGAAAGTAGTTGTTGTTCAGTCATTTCAGTCATGTCCAATTCTTCAAGACCCCATTTGCGGTTTTCTTGGCAAAGATACTAAAGTGGTTTGACATTTCCTTTTCCAAAAAAGTAGTAGAAGGACTTCAAAAGACAAAAATTCAACTCTGGAATTCCTCCCAGAAGTGCACAGAGCCCAGCCTTAAACAAATGCTCTGAAGTCAGAAAGGAGGCTGAAAGAATGAGGAAGAAACAACAGCAATAACAGAATCCCACAATAAAAAAGCTATTGTGGTAACAGGGAGGCTCAAGAAACAAATAAAAGAAAATTACTTCAAAGCATACCCAAAGCAAGGCTTCACAGAAAAATACAGCTTTGGCACAGATTCAACAAGAATTCCTGGGAGAGACAAAGCGAGGATTTTTTAAAAAGTGCTGCATAACTATTTTTTCAAAAGCAAATGAGAAATCTGGAAGGAAAAATAGGAAAGGAAAGAATAGCCTTGGAAGAAATATTTGAAATGACAATTATTTGTTTGGAACAAGAGACATAATCTGTCTCAAAATTAGATTTAAACATATGCAAGCTAACGATTCCATGAGATAATAAGAAACATTAGAACAAAGTCAAAAAAAGAAGAAAATGTAAGATATTACAGCAAAAACAACTGATCTAGAAAACAGATGGAAGAGAGATCATTTAAAAATCATTGGACTATATGAAAGCCCTGGCCAAAAAAAAAAAAAAAGATGAGGCATCACATTTCAAAAAATTATAAAAGAACAATACACAGATCTCTTAGAACCAAGCTACAGAGTAAGAAGAGAAAGAATCATTTCCTAAAAGAAATGTTGTGTAGTATATTACATTACATTGAATTGTATCACAACATATTGCATCACATCACTTACCATATTATGCTATATTATGGTATGGTATGGTATGGTATATATTACATTATAGCCAAAATATCACACTTCTAAGTTAAAGAAAAAATACTGCAAACAGCTAGAAAGGAAGAATGCAAGTAGAAAGAAGTTATAGGTAGGATCACACAAGATTTCACAGCCACCACTAAAAGAAATGAAGAGCTTGTAACACAATATTATCGAAGGCAAAAAGAATAAGCTTGCAAATAAGAATTAATTATTCAGTAAAGCAATATAATTCTGCAGAGGAAAACTAAACCTTTAATGGATAGACAATTTCTAAGCTATTCCTGATGAAAGAGAGAGAGCCAATAAAGGGAAGAATGAAAACACATACATAACTGGCGACAGAGATAGTTTTCCTTCAACAGGAAAAAGGGATAAGGCAAAGAGAGGAATAGGAATAGGGTAGATTAAGGGAGGGATTTGTCTTAAGCAAAACAAACTTAAACTAAAAGGGTAGATTTCAAAGAGGGGCTTAAAGGAAAAGAAAGAAACTATAAGAACTTGCCTTGTGACTCTGAATGAAAGCAAGACAAGAAGACAAAGGAAATAGAAGCAGATTGTACCAAACCTAGAATGCTGGTGTTGAGTTCAGTATGTCTCTCAACACACATTTCTTTATAAATAGAGGGTGGGAAACAAAGAGAAGGAAAAAGGTAAAAGAATATAATGGAGACAAAGATAGAATTAAATATCATAATTGTGAGTGTGAAGGAGATTAACTCATTTATAACACAGAAGAGAATAGCAGAATGGATTAGAAAGCAAAGCCTAACAATATGTGGTTTACAAGAAAGACATTTTATTTTATTTTTTTAATTTTATTTTATTTGCATAACATATGTGTGGGTAATTCTTCAACAATAACACTTACATAGCTTTCCGTTAGAAATTTTTCCCCCCAACTTCCCCATCCCTCCCCTAGATGGCAGGATATCCACTACATGTTAATTATGTTAAAATATTGGCAAATCGAATATATGTATACATAT
>JAJPUD010028398.1:0-14723 GCA_023553655.1 Myrmecobius fasciatus
AGAAGGGTAGCAGTGAACTGGGAAAATATTTTTACATTCAAAGGTTCTGATAAAGGCCTCATTTCTAAAATATATAGAGAATTGACTCAAATATATAAGAATTCAAGCCATTCTCCAATTGATAAATGGTCAAAAGATATGAACAATTTTCAGATGAAGAAATTGAAACTAGGTGCTCCATGTCACTGAAAGTCACATGAAAAGGTGTTCCAAGTCACTATTGATCAGAGAAATGCAAATTAAGACAACTCTGAGATACCACTACACACCTGTCAGATTGGCTAAAATGACAGGAAATGATAATGACGAATGTTGGAGGGGATGTGGGAAAACTGGGACACCGATACATTGTTGGGGGAACTGTGAATGGATCCAACCATTCTGGAGAGCAATCTGGAACTATACTCAAAAAGTTATCAAATTGTGCATACCATTTGACCCAGCAGTGTTTCCACTGGGCCTGTATCCCAAAGAGATATTAAAGGAGGGAAAGGGACCCACATGTGCAAAAATGTTTGTGGCAGCCCTTTTTGTAGTGGCAAGAAACTAGAAATTGAAAGGATGCCCATCAATTGGAGAATGGCTGAATAAATTTGGGTATATGAATGTTATGGAATATTATTGTTCTGTAAGAAACAACCAGAAGGATGATTTTAGAGAGGCCTAGAGAGACTTGCATGAACTGATCCTGAATGAAATCAGCAGAACCAGGAGAACATTATACACAGCAGCAAGACTATACGATGGTCAATTCTGATGGACATGGTTCTCTTCAACAATGATGTGATCCAAACCAGTTCCTATTGTTCAGCGATGAAGATAGTCATATACATCCAGAGAGAGGCCTGTGGGAACTGAGTACGGACCACAACATAGCATTTTAACGCTTTCTGTGAATATTTCCATGCATTTTGTTTTCCTTCTTAGGTTGTTTTGTTTTCTTCTCTTTCTAGATCTGATGGTTCTTGTGCAGTGAGATAACTGTATAGATATGCATACATATATTGGATTTGTCATATAATTTATCATATTTAGCATGTATTATATTACTTGTCATTTAGGAGTGGGGAGTGGGAGGAAGGAGGGGAAAAGCTTGGAAAAAAAAGTTTTTTGCAAAGGTCAGTGTAGAAAAATCACTCATATGTTTCGTAAATAAAAAGCTTTTAATAAAAATAAATTTTAAAAAGAATTTAAAAATACATAGATGAATAGATTCTCCTTGGGAAGGGCTGATATGTTATGGTATATGAAAGTAATGGAATACTATCGTTCTATAAAAATGATCAACAAGCTGATTTTAGAAAGGCCTGAAAAGATTTATACAAACTAATGCTGAGCGAAACTAGCAGAACTAGGAATACATTGGATACAGTAACAAGATTGCATGATGATGAACAATGAAAGACTTGATTCTTTTCAGCTTTTCAGTGATCCAAGGCAATGCCAATAAAGTTTTAATGGAAAATACCACCTGCATCCAGAGAAAGAACTATGGAGACAGAATGTAAATCAGCACATGCTATGTTCACTATTTGGTTCTTTTTCTTCTGTTTTTTTTTTCTAACATGTTTTTTTCCTTTTGTTATGATTTTTCTCTCCCAATGTGATTCATAAGGAAATGTGTTTTTAAAAAAATAGTGTACATATATAACTAGATTTTTTTAAAAAATTATATGTATGTGTGTGTATGTATGAGTGTGCATATGTGTGTGTGTGTGTGAAATCTATTATTTTTTAAAATCTATATCTTGGAATGGTAATGAACAAATTAAAGGACAGAACTTACCGTGTCCTGGAGGGTATCGCTTCCATTTAATATGGACAGTTAACTCATCTACAGAAAGCTTAGGCCAATTTCGATAATAGGGGCACTTGTGTATTAACTCTTCCCTTACAAGTTTTTCTGTTTTAGCTTGTTCCTGAAAGAGAGTGAATATTCATAATAGTTACCACCAGGTTAAAAAAACAGCAAGAAAAAAAAACAGACAAAAAAAAATGTAGCACAAACATGAAGGGTGGCAAAGAAAATAAAAACAGTCCACCTGGTTAGAATTCATGAGAATTAAGTGCAAACTGAATGAATGGCATTCACTGCAGAAGCATTACTTTTATGACAATAGAGTTGAACTTGCTGATACTTTCTAAGAATTTTAAACATAGACATTTTTAAATTGTTTCCTTCTCTTCTGTTTATAGGGCTAAAAATACTTTTATATTACATTTCTTTTTGTAATCAGAAGTATATTCAATATCAATATTGAATCAATAATCAAAGAAAGTATAATTTTTTTCAATAATTGCATCATTCTATCATATCAAAATCAAAAGTTAGTCTTCCTAAATTCAAAACTGAAAGAACCATACTCTGAAATAAAAAGCTGCTATTCTGAAAAATCAAAATATTTTTTTTTTTTCCTGAGAAGTAGATTTAAGTTACAATGTCCAATTCACACCATGCTACTGTTTCACTCACCAAGGAATTCTTCAGGTAAATATCCCTGTTTCCTAAACAGTAATTAACTTCTGTTGACTTAATTCTACAATTCCATTCATTCATTAAGTATTCAAAAAATACTAACTGAGCAGGAAGCTCTGTCTTACATGGTACAGATGATAGGAAAAAAGAAATGATTGCTCCTTTATATTAAGGAACTTACTATGGTCATAAACCTTTGAAATCTAGTTAAGAAGATAGTATATGCAAAAATAAACAACTAGACAACCATCTTTACTTCCTCAAACATGTTCTAGATGTAGGTGTAGGGTTAAAAGGTTATGGTATAATAAGCACAATGCCTAGCACATAGTAAGCATTTAATAAATTTGCTTGTAGATTATCAATAAACAAATAGAGAGAAATTAAATTGAATTAAATTAGAAAATAAAACAAATGAATCATAACCTTTTATACATTGTAAAAATGAATTATCAACTTTATTGAGTACCTACTTTGTATTTAATACTTTGATCAAGTATTACAGAATATTAATTTTATTGAAATTTTTTATATTATTTTAAAGCAAAGCTACTTTTTATATGTTGTTTTTTTAATTTTTCAAAATGCATACAATGCAAAAGTAGTTTTCAACATCTACCCTTGCAAAATCATGGGTTGCAAATTTTTCTTCCTCTCCTTTCCCCTCTCCCCTCAAGTAGACTGAGTAATCCAATATAGGTTAAACATGTGCTAACCTTCTAAATATATTTTTACATTTATCATGCTGTGAAAGAAATATCAGATCAAATGTGGGGAAATGAGAAAGAAAAAAAAAACAAGAAAATAAGCAACATCAACAACAATAGTGAAAATATTATGTTGTAATCCACATTTAGTCTCCCTAATTCTCTCTCTGGATTCAGAAAGTTCTTACACGTCTATTGGAATTACTTTAAATCACCTCTATATTGGAAAAAGTCAAGTGCATCACAATTGATCATCAAATAATCTTGTTCTTCCTGTTTACAATGTCCTTTTGGTTCTATTCATTTCACTTAGCATCAGTTCATGTAAGTCATACCAGGTCTTTCTGAAAACAGCCTGCTCATTATTTCATATAAAATAATATTCTATTACATTCCTACAGCATAATTTATTTAGTCATTCCTCAATTGATGGGCATCCACTCAGTTTCCAGTTTCTTGCTTCTACAAAAAGGGCTGCTACAAATGTTTTTTGCACTTGTGAGTTTTTTTCTCCTTTTAATGATTTCCTTGGGATACAGACTCAGAGAAACTGATGGATCAAAGAAATACATAGTTTTATTGCTCTTTGGACATAGTCTTTTCCTGCATGTGAAGCTACTTTGAGAGGAGTAAAGTGGTATTTCAGAATTGTCTTAATTTGCATTTCTCTAATCAATAGTGATTTGGAGTTTGTTTGTTTTTTTTTTTTTTTTTTTTTTTTTGGTTTTGGGGTTTTTTTGGTTTGTTTGTTTGTTTGTTTGGCTGAGGCAATTGGGGTTAGGTGACTTTGCTCCGGGTCACATAGCTAGGAAGTGCTAAGTGTCTGAGACTAAATTTGAACTCAGGTCCTCCTGACTTCAGGACTGGTACTCTATCCACTGCATCACCTAGCTCCCCCCTGGAGCTTTTTTTTTTTTTTTTTTTTTTTTACAAGCTTTTTGCTGAGGAAATTGAGGTTAAGTGACTTGCCCAGGGTCACACAGCTAGGGAATGTTATGTGTCTGAGACCAGATTTGAACTCAGGTCCTCCTGACTTCAGGGCTGGTGCTCTATCCACTGCGCCACCTAGCTGCCCCCCCTGGAGCTTTTTTTAATGGAAGGTTTTTGTTTTGTTTTGTTTTGTTTTTTATTTTCAAAACATTTGCAAGGATAATTTTTCAACATTGACTCTTGAGAAACTTTGTATTCCAATTTTTCCCCTCTTCCCCTCAACCCCCCAGATGGCAAGTAATCCAAAATATGGTAAATGGTAAAAATATATGTTAAATCAAAAATAGGTATACATATTTGTACAATTATCTTCCTGGACAAGAAAAATCAGCTCAAAAAGGAAAAGAAATGAGAAAAAAAATAAAATTTAAGTCAACCACAACAAAAAGAATAAAAATTCTATGTTGTTTATCCACACTCAGTTCCCACAGTCCTCTCTCTGGGGAAGATGGCTGACATCATCAGAAGATCATTGAAAATGATCTGAATCATCTCATTATTGAAAAGAGCCATGTACATCACAATTAATCACTGTATAACTTCGCTTTTGCAATGGACAATGATCTCCTGTTTTTGCTCATTTCACTTAGCATCAGTTCATGTAAATTTCCCAGGCCTCTGAAATTATCCTACAAATTGTTTTTTTATAATATTAATAATAATATAATATTCCATAGCATTCATATACCATAATTTATTCAGCCATTGTCCCACTGATGGGCATATACTAAGTTTCCAATTCCTTGCCACTAGAAAAAGGGCTGCTCCAAACATTTTTGCACGTGTCGGTTCCTTTCCCACCTTTAAGATCTCTTTGAGATATAAGCCCAGTAGAAACACTACTGGATCAAAGATTTGATCACAGTTTGATAACCCTTTGGACATAGTTCCAAATTCCTCTCCAGAATGCTTGGATCCATTCACAATTCCACCAAAAATGTATTAGTGTCCAAGTTTTCCCACATCCGCTCCAACATTTCTCATTATCTTTTCCTGTCATCTTGGCCAATCTGAATAATATATAGCAGTAGCTCAGTTGTCTTAATTTGCATTTCTCTGATCAACAGTGATTTAGAGTACCTTTTTACATGATTAATAATAGTTTCAATCTCTTAATCTGAAAATTGTCAGATCATATCCTTCATCAATTGGAGAATGGCTTGAATTCTTATAAATTTGAGTCAATTAGAAATTAGGCTTTTATCAGAACCTTTGAATGTAAAACCGTTTCCCCCATTTATTGTTTCCCTTCTAATCTTGTCTGCATTAGTTTTGTTTGTACAAAAACTTTTTAACTTAATATAATCAAAATTATCTATGTTGTGTTCAATAATGAACTCCAATTCTTCTTTGGTCACAAATTTCTTTCTCCTCCACAGAGCTGAAAGGTAAACTATCCTGTGTTCTTCTAATTTGCTTATATCACTCTTTATATCTAAATCATGAACCCATTTAGATCTTGTCTTGGTATACAGTGATAGGTATCAGTCTTTGCCTAGTTTCTGCCATACTAGTTTCCAATTTTCCAAGCAGTTTTTATCAAAAAATGAGTTCTGATCCCAAAAGCTGAGGTTTGTGGGTTTGTCAAACACTAGATTACTATAGTCACAGACTATTTTGTCCTGTGAACCTAACCTGTTCCATTTATCAACAACTTTATTTCTTAGCCAGTACCAAATAGTTTTGATGACCACCACTTTGTAATATAGTTTTAGGTCGGGTATAGCTAGGCCACCTTCATTTGCATTTTTTTCCATAGTTCCCTTAAAATTCTTGACCTTTTGTCCTTCCAGATGAATTTTGTTATTATTCTTTCTAGATATGTAAAATAATTTCTTGGGAGTTTAATTAGCATGGCATTAAGTAGATTAATTTATGTAGTATTGTCATTTTTTATATTCACTTGGTCTACCCATGAACACTTGATATTTTTCCAATTTATTAGATTTGATTCAATTTGTGTGGAAAGTATTTTGTAATTGTGCTAATATAATTCCTGACTTTGCCTTGACAGATAGACTCCCAAATATTTTATATTATCGACAGTTACTTTAAATGGAATCTCTCTTTGTGTGTCTTGTTATTGGACTTTAGTGATAATATATAAACAAGCTGATGATACATATGAATTTATTTTGGATCCTGCAACTTTGTTAAAGTTGTGGATTGTTTCTAGTAGTTTTTTAATTGATTAATTCTCTAGGGTTCTCTAAATATATCATCATATCATCTGTAAAGAGTAATAACCAGGACAGGATAGCCAATTCTAGTATAAATTCTTCTCAGAAGATTCCTCAGTATGTGGAGCCCACCACTGCCCTGGGTCTCTAAACTGCTTGTGCTCGGACCACCTCCTTCTGTGTATGATTTTTTCTAAATTTCTTCCAAATTATTTTTGCATGAAATTTATTACACTTCTTATATTTGTGGGTTCTGTCACTCCAAAACCAGTTCAGAAATTTGCTTTACTGTTGATTTGAGAGATACCTGGTAGAATTCAGATAAAAAAGTGTCTCCTCTCTGGCATCTTGGCTGTACCTTCCTAGAGTTTTTTGTAATATGACTAAAAATGGCTTTAATTTCTTCATCTGAAAATTTGAAAATCTTCATCTCTTCATATCCTTTGACCATTTGTCAATTGGGGAATTGCTTGTATTCTTATAAATTTGAGCCAATTCTGTATATATTTTAGAAATGAGAACTTTATCAGAAATGTTGCATGCACATTTTTCTGAGTTTCCAGCTTCTCTTCTGATTTTGATTCCATGGGTTATGTTTGTACAAAAAACTTTTAAAATTAATATAATCAAAATTATGCACTTTGCATTTTATACTGTTCACTAATTCTTCTTTGAGAATAAATTCCTTCCTTCTCCACATATATGACAGGTAGACTATTCTTCATTCTCCTAATTTGCTTATAGTATCATCCTTTCTGCCTAAATCATGGACTCAGTTTGATCTTATCTTAGTAAATTTTTTGTGAAATAGTGAGTCCTTATCCAAGAAGCCAGAGTCTTTGGCTTTATCAAACATTAGACTACTATAGTCATTAATTATTGTGTCATGACCCTATCCTATTCTACTGATCCACGACTCTATTTCTTAGCCAGTACCAAATGGTTTTGATGACTACTGCTTTATAATATAATTTTATGTCTAGTACAGCTAGGCTACCTTCCTTTGCATTTTTTTTAAAATTCCCTTGAAGATGGTAAGAGAGGAAAGTAGCAGGGGTAGAGCCAACATGGCAGAGTAAAAGTCAGAATGATGCTGGAGCTCTCCCAATTTCCCTCAAAAACCACATGAAACCAAGCTTCTGAACAGAGTCTGATAAAATGAAATCACTCTCCAGCTCAAGATAGACTGAAAAAGCTTCCCAAAAGGTCAATCTTACTGGGGTAAAAAGGATGTCCAGCCCACATCAGAGAGACTCTAGAAAAACTGGGGAGACGGTCTAACCAAAGCAAATCAGCAACTAAGACTCTTGTCCTAGCTCAGTAGAGAAGCAAATCAGTGGGGCAGCTTCCAACAGCATCTCAGAAGCCAAACTCAGAGAAACCAAGCTATTTCCTAGAAAGAATAGCCAAATTACCCCATACAAACACAAGGGTCCCCTGTATACAAAACTAAGGTTCAGAGTTGCACAGAAGCCTTGAAACAGTACCACCTTTACCCCAGGGGCAGAGTTGCAACTTAAAAGGGGAAAAAAAGGAAAAAACAAAAAAGGAAAGAAAATGAGCAAGAAGCAGAAAAGAGCCTTGACCATGGAAAGCTACTATGGTGACAAGGCAGATCAGAACACAAAGTCAGACAAAGACAGAATTTTCACAGAAGAAATCTCAAAGAATGAGATAAATTGGTCTCAAGCACAAAGAGCCTTCTTGGAAATGCTCATAAAAGACCTCAAAAAGCAAATAAGAGAGGTAGAAGAAAAAAATGGGAAAATAAAAGAGAAATATGCATAAGAGAGTCAGCAGTTTAGAAAAGGAAGGAAAAATGTCTGAGGAAAACAACTCCTTAAACAGTAGAATAAACCAAGAGGAAAAAAGAGATACAAAAGTTAACTAAAGAAAATCACACATTAAAAATTAGAAGTAATGACTTTGTAAGAGAGCAAGAATCGGTAAAAACAACTAAAATGAATGAAAAAATGGAAGAAAATGTAAAATACCTCAATGGCAAAACAGTCAACCTGGAAATTGTATCCAGAAGACACAATTTAAAAATTATTGGCCTACTTGAAGGTCATGACAAAAAAAAAGAGCCTGCATAGCATTCCACAAGAGGTCATTAAGGAAAACCCCCCCATATTCTAGAAATAGAAGGGGAAATACTCATTGAAAGAATCCATTCATCATCTCTGGAAAGAGATCCCACAGGGAAAACCCCAAAAAACATTGTTGCAAAACTTCAAAATTATAATCTCAAGGAAAAAATACTGCAAATTGCCAGACAAAAACAATTAAAAAATTAAAGAGCAACAGTTAGGATTACCCAGTATTTGGCAACTTCTACAATAAAGGATCAGAAGACCTGAAATACTATATTCCCAGAAGGCAAATGATCTGGGGTTACAACTAAAAATTAACTACCCAGAGAGACTCAGCATCATCATTCAGGGAAGGAGATGGAGCTTCAGCGAAGTAAGAGATTATCAATCATTTCTATTGAAAAAAAAAAAAAACAGAGCTAAACAGAAAGTTTAATCTATCAATACATGAGACAAGAGAAACATGAAAAGGTAAACAGGGGAAAATATAGATTTAAATTCACAATTAGTTCACAGAAAGAGTTGCAAAAGACCTATTACAATGGAGGGGAAAAGGGAGGGGAATGAGCATTGTCTGAAGCTTGATCTAATCAGTCTTAGTTTAAGAGGAAATTATTCAGAGTAAATTAAGAGGAAATCATTCAGTTGGATATAGCAATTTATATAACCCTAGAAAGAAGTTGAAGGAGAAAGAGGAAAAGAAAAGGGAGAGGAAGGACAGAAGGGAAGGCAGAAACACTAGAGAAAAAGGCAGGAGAAGAAGAGTTGATAGAAGATAAGATTGTGGGTAGAATGGGTAAAAAACACTAGTAAGAGAAAGGGGAGCATTGATAGGAGGTAAGGTAGTGAATAAAATAGATAAAAAACCACTAGTAAGAAAAGGAAGGAGGGATGATAGAAAAAAACGTATTAGGTGGGGGGAGTAAAAAAAAAAAACACAAGATTAAGCACAGGGTGGAAAGAGAAAACAAAAGTATATGCAGGGAGAAAATAGGATGGAGGGAAATATAGAACTACTAATCGTAACTGTTAAGGTGAATGGGATGAACTCTCCCACAAAATAGAAAGAAATAGCAGAGTGGATTAAAAAAATAGAATACTACAATATGTTGTTTACAAGAAACACATTTGACGCAGTCACATAAAGAACAAAGGTAAAAGGTTGGGCCAGAATTTATTATGCTTCAGCTGAAGTAAAAAGGAAGCAGGAGTAGCAATTCTATCTCAGATAAAGCAAAGGTAAAAACATTATTTTTATTAATTATTGTTAATTATTAAAAAGAGTTAAGGATGGAAAGTACATCTTGATAAAGAGTACTATAAATAATGAAGTAGTAACAATACTAAATGTGCATGTACCAAGTAGTATTAAATTCCCAGAGAAGATTTTAAGCCAGTTACAGGAAATAAACAGCAAAACTATTCTAGTAGGGTATTCTCAATTATCCCCTCTCCATGTCAGACAAATCTAACCACGAAATAAACAAGAAAGAAATTAGGGAGGTTAACAGGATCCTAGAAAAACAAAATATGGTAGAACTCTGGAGAAAACTGAATAGGGACAGAAAGGAATACACCTTTTTCTAAGCAGTACATGGTACCTTCACAAAAATTGACCATTCAAAAAGACAAATAGTAAATGCTTCCTTTTCAGACCACAATGCAAGAAAAATTATATTCAATAAAGGGACAGGGGAAAACAGACTAAAAACCAATTGAAAATTAAATAATCTAATTCTAAAGAATGAGTGAGTCTAACAACAAATCACAGAAACAATAACAAACCAGAAAAATTATACTCAATAAAGGGACAGGGAAAAACAGACTAAAAACCAATTGAAAATTAAATAATCTACTTCTAAAGAATGAGTGGGTCTAACAACAAATCACAGAAACAATAACAATCCATAATTTCATCCAAGAAAATGACAAAAATGAGACAACATACCAAAACCTATTGGATGTAGCCAAAACAGTTCTCAGAAGAAATTTTATATTTAAATAGGTATATAAATAAAAGAGAGAAAGAGATCAATGAATTGACAGTCAACTGAAAAAACTAGAAAAGGAACAAATTAAAAACCCCCAATCAAATTCCAAATTAGAAATTTGAAACTCAAAGGAAAGATTAATAAAACAGAAATCAAGAAAACTATTGAACTAATAAACAAAACTGAGTTGGTTTTGTGAAAAAGCTGACAAAATAGATTAAATGTTTGGTTAATTTGATCAGAAAAAAAGAAAAGAAAAAACCAAATCATCATCATCATCAAAAATGAAAGGAGTGAACTTATCACTAATGAAAAAGAAATTAAAGAAATAATTGGTAGCTCTTTTCCCAACTCCATGACAGAAAGTCTGACAATCTAACTAAAATGGATAAATATTTACAAAAAATAAATAAATAAATGTTCATAATAACAGAAGAGGAAATAAAATACTCAAATAGTCCCATTTTAGAAAATGAAATTGAAAAGGCTATAATTGAACTCACTTAAAAAAAATCTTCAGGGCCAAATGGATTCATAAGTGAATTCTACCAAACGTTTAAAGAACAATCAATTCCAATACTATGTAACTATTTGGAAAAATAGATAAAGTAGAAGTCCTGCCAAATTGTTTCTATGACACAAATATGGCACTGATACCTAAACCAGGAAGGGCCAAAACAGAGAAAGAAAATTGCATATCAATATCCCTAATGAATATTAATGCAAAAATTTTAAACAAAATATTAGCAAAGAGATTACACCAACTAATCAGAAATACATTACATTACAACCAAGTTGCATTTATGCCAGGAATGCAGGGCTGATTCAATATCAGGAACACTATTGACCATAATAAATTATATACAAAAAGTACACACGTGTGTGTACATAGACACAAATGCACATATGTATGCATGTATCTATGTATATATTACATATATATTGTGTGTATATATGTGTATATATGCATACATATAGTTACAGGGTTCAAAGGGAGGCACTAGATTTGATTGAATGGAGGGAGGGGAGGTAGAATGTGGCATGATACATTTGTGCTTTAGGAAAATAAATTTGACAGCTGAGTGGAGGATAGAGTGCAATAAGGAGATATTTGAGACAGTGAAATGAGTAAACAACTTAGATTACATTATGGGAACAGGATATCACCAATTAGGAAGATGAAAGTGTATGTTCCATGTTGGAAGGATTCTGTTGTACCAGGATGTAATATAAAGAATAAAGGAAAGAAGGAAGATGTGACTTAAGGCAGCATATGACTTCAGGGTCTATAAGAAATAGGATAATCCTTTTATGAACAGCCACAAAATGGCACAAGAGAGGGAAGGAATGGCAATAAGGATTTATGTAGCACTTACTACCTGATATGCATGGTCAAGTGCTTTACAATATCTCATCTGTCAATATGATAATATGAAGTCAGGAAGCCCTAGGTTCAAATCCAACTTTAAAGATTTACTAGCTGTGAGACTGAGTAAACCAATTCCTACTATCTGCCTCAGTTTCTTTAAAATGGGAGATAATAATAGCATCTACCTTGTAGGGTTATTGTAAGAATTAAATGAGATATCAACTGTAAAGAGCTTAGCATAATTCTCAGCACATAAAAGATGCTTAATAAATGCTTATTTCTTTCCTTATTTTGTTAATATTGGAATGGAGAAACCATAAGATGAAGAAAGAACAATGAAATTTATAATCAGGAGATGAGGGTTCAAGTTATGTTTTCAATACCTATATATAATTTACTTATTGTTATTGGACCTGCTTTCCCTTCTGTAAAATGGAGGTAATATTTGCACTCTCAGTTCTTTTGGATCAATATGAAGAAGGCACCAAATAAGCTTATATTATTATTATAATTGTCTCACAACAAATGAAAACTCTCATATAAAGAAAGTTACAGTAAATATTATCAAAGCAATGGAAACACTTTCTGTTGAGATCATTATGAGAGAGGAGTAGATAGTTTTCTGGGCAATTTTCCTTCCAGAAGTCCATTTAAGTTCATAGCAGAGTATAATAATGTACCCAACAAACAATTTCTTCTTTATCCAAAGTTCATTTTTCACACTCTGCAAGGCAAGATTAGCAGATGAATTGAGCCATACCCTGTATGGGCTGTATGTACTCCAGGAAGTTCATGGGGTAGAGAAGATAGGATCAAATTTTACCATCTGTGTAACCCTTCTTCAACAGATTAAGATACTATTTTTAAAATTCTGGAACTCTTGGGGGTAGCAAGAAAATAAATGGCATAACAATATTGATAGTCATAACTTGGTTAAAAAGCAACTTTCCATTAGTCCTATACTTTTCCCCAGATTAGATTGTGATTTCTTTGAGGTTAAAATTTAGCAAATACCTAAGCCCCTGAAAACATTTAGACTTCGTTAGATGACTGGGAAGGGGAATATATATTTTTTTTGTTTTTAATTGTCAATGTAGTAACATAATCCTCGGGACTTTTTTGTACTTTGAAGGAAGTCACTAATACTGTCTCCCTCTGCAGAGATGAATCATAAATCCTCATATCCTACTGAAATCCGAACTTTAATGATTACAATATGAAACCTGAGATGATCAGAAGTCTCAAACAAATATGCTGCTAACAACCCTGCACACTGTTTACAATAATGATTCTTCTCATTGCATCCTGCTGCATAAAGGTATTTAATAAATGTTTATTGAATTTGAAGTGATCAAAAAATAAAAGTGAATTCCATTAGATCTTATCTGCACTAAAGAATAAGTTTCTCTAACATACTAAAAATAGGTCATCAAAAGAATGCAAGTGTATAAGTATATATCTATGAATGTAATATGTAAACACACACATAAAGCTATTTATATATGCATATGTACACATACATATGCATATATGCATATAAAACAAATATATTGCCATTTATATGTTCATATATAAAATATCATAATACTTGATATGCTATATAATTATATGTCATATATTATAATTTAAATAATATAATATGAGATAATGATATAAAATAATAAGATATATCATATTTAATTCATGCAGTTGTATATTATATGAAATTTTATAATAGTATCTATAAATACATAAAAATATAAATATTAAAATATAATTACATATTTCATGTGTATGTATACTAAATAAAATACATTATATTATATTTATATTATATTTTTAATAATAGAGTATAAGATAATATATACTTTATTATTATATAGTATATATTGTATTACACAGTTCATTTAATCTTGCATTATATACATTTTGTATAAGTATATATTGCTAAATTGAAATTTTATATATAACTACGATTTTATAAGAATAGATACATATATATGATAAGTGGTATAATATGATATGTAACATAAGTAATATGTAATGTTATTATAGTGTCTATGTTATACATAAATGTTTTATACCAGGGAATATGTTCACCATACCTCTTTAACTCTGGCATATTCCTTTGCATTGATTTTAAGAAGTTCACAATCATCTTCCATGACAAGAGAATACAAATTTGAACCAATCTTAGGTTCAGGTAACTCTGTCAGTGTGCCAAAGCCATTCCAGGGACCAAGCTACAAAGAAAAAAAAAAGTAAAAATAATTTATTATAACATTTAAAATGATAATAATGCAAGAAGCAATAGTGGTGACACTGGAGACAAAAGAAATCTGACAAAGTAATCTGTGTCTGAACTACAATGTTACCACTGAAGGGTTAGAGTCTACAACATGCCTGAATATACTGCTTTACACTATTTCAATTCAATTTTTCAAACATGCTAATCACATTATGGCCAATCTTTGTTAGTAACTAGTTAAGTGTGTGTGTGTGTGTGTGTGTGTGTGTGTGTGTGTGTGTGTGTGTGTATCTCCTTCCGTCTCCCAGGGAGAGCTTGACTTTTTCAAGCTAAGGTCTTCAATAGATTTTTTTTGACTATGGCTCCACTCAGTCAGTGATCAAGACCAGGTAGCAATTGAGGCAAAGAATTTCCTCTTTCACCTAGTCAAACAAATTAAAATCAATAAATCTGGGAGAGGAAGACCCTCAGAGTTTCTGGTCAAAACAGAAATGACTGCTATTTACATTCTATCTGAGTCAATCAGGACTGAAATAATGATCAAATGGAGTTTGGTCTGGAAACTATTGGTGGCCAATTAGAATAAGATTGGTTTTGGTTTAAGGCCTGGTTCTTAAAAAAGAAATCTAGCCAGTAAACCCAACATATCTTGGGAGAGTTCAGAGATCCAAAGAAGAAAAAAAAAAAAAA